>VZTL01012594.1:37580-50093 GCA_013400535.1 Scopus umbretta
ATCTTCTTGTCTCCCAATGGCCTGCCACAGCTGCCTTACATCTTATTTTTAATTTGTGTTTTGCTTTTGCCATAGGGAGAGGAATTTTGAATCTGTACCTGCTCATGTCATGCTGGCTGCGTGCATGTGGGGCAGGCACCTGCCTTGGCACCTCACCTTGCCCCAGAGGTACCAGAGTATGCTCAGGTTAGCGGCTGAGGATGTGGAAGCAGGGCTCAAGGATGTTGGCATGTGTTTCATGTCTTACCTGGGAAAGGCTCAGCAATTATCTTTGTCTCTTCCACCTTTTGTGTAAAGTGTTCTGCATAAAGCTTTTCTGAATTGGTGGACTTTCTCTTACTGCAGGCGACTTCCCAAAATGGGCCTCCTTCCTATTTGCAAGTGCTGGTGCTACCAGGCTTGTTGTGAGGGGCTGCTGTTCCCTACCAGTGACCCAATGCTCAGACCTCTGCCACTCATCGTCATGCTGCCTTTGCAGCCAACCCAGAAAGGTTCCCATGCCTGGGGAGGAGATTAGCCGACAGGAAATCACATCCAACGCAGTGACCGTGTCAAGTCTGCAAGAAACGTCCTACCTCCCGTTCACTGTTTTGCAGCTGAGACAAGCAAGTCTGCTTCTCAGCTGAGAAAACTGAACAGCCATTCATATGTGCTATGAAAAATAAAAGTTGAGGAAGCAGAAACAATAAAAAAACAAGGCCCAACCATCAGAAACAACCACTAAGCAGACAGTACAGCCTACCAAGAGAGATCTTCCCTGCATTTATTTCACTAATACATAACTAAGTATTGTATATTTAAGCTGCTCCCACAGGTCTGCAAAGTTGTTGTTTCAGGTGGTGAGGGGCAGAGAAATGGTATTCTTTTATGAGAAATACATAAAAAGAACTGCTCAGCTACCTTCTCAAATACTGCATTAGAAATCAAAATTCATTCCAAGTCCTTTCATTTGGTAAATGTTTTTTCCAGATAGTATGGCATTTCTTCATCGCTTGCTGTAAATTTCCAGTATCACAGTTTTCTCTAACAATAGTTTCTGCATGTCAGTTCAGAAACATCAGCATTCAAAACTGGGAAAAGTCATACACTTTGGTTATAACAGAGTGCTCAGTCAGGAAATTTAAGTTTTATTTCCAGATCTGCTGTGGATATAAATTCCCTCTGGCAAATCCTTTGACCCTTCCGTGTTTTAGTTTCCCTTCCTATAAACAGAGAATCAGCTGTTTTTAAATTGCTATGAGAAGCCAAGGCGTACTTTTCTGTATACAAAACCAAAATATTGGTTTTTGAAATATGATCAGCTATCACCCTCTATTATTAAAGACTACATACCATGATTTGAAAGACACAATGTCTGTGTGCTACTGTCTAGATGTAACATTGAAAGTATCGTAACTCAATGTTAATTTTTATATGAGGCATCTGAAAATAAATTCATATTTCAAAAGGAAGGTAGAGGCTTTGCAAACACATGGTACCCATACCATACCTGCTATCAGTTCCCCCCATTTCTCCTTCTATTCCTACATGTACATCAAAAATACAATTAAGGAAGAGGAGAAAAAAAACCTAACAAGTGTTATGAAGGAAATTGGTACACAACTAAAATCAAGAAAGCTTCCCACTGATTTCAACAGATTCAGCTTATGACTTTTTAGGTTTAATGAGAACTGCTTTGCTTGACAAGCCAAAAGAAAAAAATCACAGTTAAACATTTCAAAACCAGTTTTACTTTCTCAAGCAAAGGAGTGAGTGATCGTGGATTTATTACAAAGATGTAATCTTATTTTTATAGCAATTTTGAAAAAATAATTATCTGACTTATTCTTTGCATCATTGTCATTGTCATCTCTTATCGGCAGGTTGTATTCCACTTTATGTCATTACTCACAGACATCCAGCAATGTGCTGAAGTCAATATTTCCAAATGGAGAAAAACACATCTCATAATTTAACTTTTTCATCTCTATTTGTCTGCCACCAATTTTCAGAGATTGAAAAAAAGAGATGATCAAAGTGTTGGCTTTGTTTCTATTAAACATCTGTTCTCAGATGCTTGGCCCTCTGATGCTTTAATGTACACAGTAGTAAGGCATTTCTCCCAAAAAGCTGGAAACTGTTGCAAATCTTTGGGAAAATGTTTAGTCTCTGAACTTGCTACTAACAATAGTATCATAAAAAGACTACAGAATAAACGTGTCTCTGCCATAATTCAAAGGAATAGCAATGAAATTCAATTAGGAATGGGTTTGGCACCAGCAATTAGACCAGTCTGTTCTTAATGGATCCTATAGCAAACCCAGTATCCAGATATTCCTGTTTGGAGCAGTTGTTTTCCATTCCTTTGCATGCAGGGGCACCAATAAATATGATGCAATTTTTTAGATGATCCACATTAACAACACTTACACGAGCTAAGGATACGTCACTAAACCCTGGCTACTAAATGCTTACATCTGTTTTAAAAGGTCGGTGCAAGGATCACTCACTCACAGAGTGAAGTGTGGGCTCTACTATCTCCATAAGAACATCCTTCTCCTTTTCCTGGACCAAGACTGTCCCTCAGACCTTAAGCTGAAGAGAGGAGGGAGACAGAGGTTTCCTCCACCATGGGTGCTCCATATGGAGCCAAGCAGAGTCCCCTTCAGTGCAGCCCTCATGAAGACATTAGCAAGGAAACGTGCCATCGTTTTCACCCAAACAGCATGGCAGAGAGGATGCCAGCAGGGATACCTCTAGCTACTTCTCAGTCAGCAAGATGGCAGCTCTAGGTGCAAAAAATCTGGAGTATTTTTTGGGAGGGAATATTCTCCCTTCTGGGAATGCCCCTTATTTAGCTACCAGGCTCTCATAGCTTTTACTGAGTGATAAACCGCCCACTGTTTATTCTGTGGGATTTGCAAAACTGAAATGAAGCTCAGAGTTTAAACACCCAAAAGGGTCAAAAGCTTCCTAAAAAAAAAAAAAGTCAGAGCAGAAACCCAGAAATTGGTACAGAATTATCTCTTGCCGGTGGAAGATGTCAGACCTCAGTTATTTCCAGAGTACCCAGAAAAGCACCTTTGTTCCCTCATCTCCAGTCTTTCCAGTTTGGATATCTACATCTTTCTGAGAGAAATCACCTCCAAAATGAGAGGAAGGAAAGAGCAGAGAACGAAATTTCTCACACCCTACACATACTGCAGTTAGAAACCAGAAACCAGAAACTTTGCCTTCCTAGTAATTCTCAGTTTGCTTCACTCCCCATAGTTTTCAACTGGCACCATAATTTTAAAGCACTTATTCTGATTTACAAATTTAGAAACTGAAACTGCCCAATTTTCTCCTCTTACAAGTGCTGCTACCATCTCCAAGGGCAGGATTGCTGGTAGTAACAACCACTACTTGACTGCCAGCAGCCGGCCTTTGGAGGGACTGGTAACTACCACATAGGAAGGATTACTCCAGTCCTCTGCAGTCAGAGGAAAAACCAGATCTGCTACCATATGAGCCATCATCCTCCTACCTGCTGGAGGAATTACTCTGAGAGGTGCTAGCTATAAACCTTTTTCCAGCAGAAAAGATGCCTGATATCACACTGTTTGGTGTCCTTGCTATATTAAGCATGCATAATTAGTTTCTTCGTTAACTAGTTATGAAGAAGTTTATGGTTAGGCACCCCTCACCCACAATACAGAGTATCAAAGAAATTAGGACAAAGACCCTCAGTTTGCCATGGTGCAATGTGGGAAGTGAGGCATGCAGAGGACAGGTATCCTGCTGGCAAAGAAAGGCCAAGTGCTGTACAGGGAGGAGGTGCAGGAAGAAAAGGAGCAAGAAGTGGAAAATGGGCAATGATACAGCTGATGAGGAAGGAGGGAAATCATGATCCTTGCTAAGGAAGAAGTCCTACAGGGCCAAACCAAAGATGTCTGCAATAGTCCCCCAGGAGTACTCCAATCTCTGTATTGGGTTGGATCACTGTGGGGATGGGCATGGTACAAGAAACACAGCCCCTAAAATGCAGGTTTTCTGCTGATCTCACACAAGGAACACTGTGGTCAGGAGAGTTAAATTCTGATTTTGTTTAGGGGGAACCATGTATGCTATGTCACACACCACAAGTGACTCAGAGTCCTGATAGCTTGAACAAATAAACAAATAACAGTTGAGGAGAGAAATCAAAGGCACAATGGAGTAATGAAAACCACGTTTCTTATCGTTTTTCATACAAATCATCAGATGCTGAATCCATTAGCCAAAAAAGGGACAAAAACTTTTGTTCGCCAGGGCTTGGATTAACTTTCGTGTGGTTTGCTAATTATGCTTCTTTTAGTTTTTCTTTGTCTTTTTAATCATTTGTTATAAGCAGAAAGCAAAGAAAACATCTTGAGTTTGCAAGATATTTTCCTTTGAAGGCAGAGGAGTTAGTGGCACTTTACAGTAGATGCTTACATTATCTTTTCCTTCTAGGACCTTTCTCTCTAACTAAGCACTGCTTGATTTCACAGTGATTTTACTTCCCTCCTTGGGTGGTTTTGAGATTGCAACAGATGAAGAAACCCTTCCTTCAAAAGATCATTTTGACAAGAAACATGTGGGTGTACTCCTGCATACTAATTTGGAAACTCTCCTTTTGAATTTTGGGTTCAAGAAAACAAAGCAAAAGTCAATATAAAGAAATATTTGTCCAAAAGCAGGTCCAGCCTGTTCAGGCAGCCTTCTAGAACCATCAAGTCATTGCAAAGGTGGTGTCAACAGAGTAAAAAGCAAGCACAGCTTCCCCATCTTCCTCCTTCCAACATGTACATAGGGATTTTTACTGCAATACCACTGGCAGGAAAACAAAAATCAAGAACATGCTACAGTTATAGCCATATTTCCCATAGAAAATTAGCTGTACAATTAGCATTTACACAAAATAGAAAGTTCCTCTGTGTGTAGCACTGTAGAAATATAGCTTAAAGTATTGGGCTGCAAAAAGCAACTCTTCCAAAAACCCCAGAGATATACTGGTTGCATTAGGGAACTTGGGCCCAATTATCCCCCATTAGTCAATATGAACTACAGGGTGAATGGATAAGGATGCAGGATTTGCTTTGATGGACAATTTTTAGTGAAAGGGTTTTTATTGTCAGCATTTCCATTCACAGCTGGAACATTTAAATAATGTTTTCATGACACAGGAAAGGTGTCAAACATTTGGGAAAGAAAAGGCATTTTATTCTGCATTTTGTGGAAAAGAAGCCACAGAACCCACTGAAAACTCACCTCTGGTTAATAAAGAGTAGAAAAAGTGTTGTAGCGATCAGTTCACCAGAGATACTACTGCTAAGCAGGCCAAGAAGTTTATTGCCTATGTTCTGAATGCTAGCTCATTGAGTATCCTGTTGAAAACTGCATTAGAGCTCCAACTTCTAAACCACACAGTTTTGCCTGGCAACAAGACCCTTAAGATGTGTTTTTCCTGAACTGCTGCTTTAGATTCAAATCCCAGGCTTCCCCTTAAGGCATCTGAAACCAGGCTGCAACTTCTCTTGCATACAGCTAGCTCATAAACAAGAGGGGTCATCTGCCTGTTTCTGTGGCAGTCACAAGGATCCCTCTGTCCTTCTGGGATGTGAAGAGAACATCCGCACAGCACTCAGTGGATAGTAATATCATCTGGGATCAGAAACAGGAGTATAACATAAGTGCTTAAGAACACGCAACTTCCAGCAGTTGCGTATGATTGAACTCCCAATCATATTCCAAGGGATTCTTTTGTGGTCATTCTAAGTGAGATATGCAGAGATCTATAAACTTATACCTACAATTTCTTCTCCGAGTTCCCCAGGAATGTGATGTAGTACTATACGAGGACTGCATTATTGCTGAACCTGCAATGATCACAACAAAGAAAATTAAATTTATTGAACTGCTTTTGTTTGCTTTCAGTTATACCAAACTTTCTACAGTTTTTCTTTTCAGTCAGAAATTTTCCAGGCTTGCCTTTTGGATTAGTACCACATACTTGGAAAGTTTGTTGGAGAAAGTGAATAAAACAAAATCCTCCCAATACTTTGGGACAAAAGGGAAGTAGACAACCTTGCACTTGCCTCAATCATGTGCAACAGTCATGGATTTGTTTTACACAATTCCTGAGAAGGGTAAAAAAAAAAAAAAAAGAGAAACCCAAAAAGTCTAAAAGGACGGAATATAATATTTAGCAGGGAGGAAGTTAAATAAATGGTATCATGCATTTGAATATTGGGTGAACATTAGTTTAGTTTTATGGAAAAAAACAAACACCCAAACTTCCTCTGGAGTACCATGTTTCAGGCATATGAAGTATCCCCACTTCCTCTGTCACGCCTCAGGGGAGCAAGGCAGAGCAGATCTGAGCTCCTTCAGCTCCCCACACTGCTCCAGCTGGCCCCATGGCTACTTCATCTGTGTCTCTTCCCTGCTCACCCAGGGGACAGCCACCACAGCACCTTCCCAGAGGACTCTTGGCCTTGCTCAGGTCCTACTTTGCTTTCCTTCCCTACAGACAGCTTTTTTTTCTAGTGCTGGCACACAGCAGGTCAACTCCAAAGGCAGCCCTGTTGGTAGCAGCTCCCCAGGAAACAGGGCACCAACGAGCCAGTTTTTATGGGGTCCCCTCATCCAACAGGTGGGTCTCCTGGCCAGCTTGCAGCTCTCCTGGATGAAGGTGCTGAGGTATTGCAGCTTGTCTGGTGGATTTTGCTACTGCAGCCCTTCTCACTGGCATTTGGCTTGAGACTACCAATTTGCTTCCCAGCAAGGGATTACAAACAAGCCAACAGGTTATATCAACTCTTCATAATTGCTGAAAACAGCCAGCTGTCCAAACCAATGAACTACATAAAAAGAATTTTCAGTCCATTAACAATTCCCTGAACTACCCAGACAGCTTCTTTTGATATGCCTGAGCTAATGGAAAGGCGGCACAACTCACACAACAGTGGGATATTGTAGATTTGTAACTGAAGGATGTTGTAATTCTGCCCTGCATAGATGCATAACAGCTCGTTCACATAAGAAAAACAGTAGCCAGTTTACTTCATTGACGAACAAAACTTTTCTTGGCCTACAGAGCCAAGTATTACCTTGGAGAAAGCCGGCAGTGAGACAATCAACATGAATTAACTAGCAATTAAATAAAATAATTAGTAAAATAAAAGCTGGACCAAATCTTCTCTCCAAACCACACCTGAATCAAACTTCTTCCTTCAGCTGAGAAATATGTGGCATCCCACAAGTTACCACTTCTTATTTGCAGATCCTGCTATTCAGAGATGATCAGAAATTTACCAGCAGTGTTTTTCCCCATCATAAGTTACCAACTGCTTAAACCAGCAACATTTTACAGGAATATTCAGTTCTGACACCAGTTCTCACAAAGAAAAGAAAGGAAAAAAATTTCTGTTAACATTCTTTTGGACAACTCCAGAAGGGAGTAATTTGTTTTTTCATTTTGAAAAGAACTTTTGTTTTAACCTCAGTTCAAAAATTTATTTGCAGAGCATTGGCTTCTTGTTTTGATTACCGCAAAGGACTTCTTTTCATGAGAGTTTTTTTCAAAACTTTGTGTTAAACTTGTAAAATTTGCCACCAAAACAGGAAGTCTGGTTCTGTGCAGTCACTGTCACTGAGTCTATTTTCTATTGTACAAGGAATCTGTCTCATGAAGGACTGAACTGGCTGTCAATCCATGGCTGGGAAACACAAAGATTAAGTAACATAAATATTCTACAAACATTGTATTCACGTGATACCATGATTACTTTCATGTTAGATGCAAACTCCTGTGATTTTAATTTTTCGCTTTTATTAACAAAGTCCTGCAAAGATGTTATTTGTGGCTATATCTCATGCTTGAAATTAGTATGTTAGTTTGTGCCCATGAGTCATCTTGAAGAATTAAAATGTTGCTGCTTCTGTGAATGTTCTTGAAGAACACAGTAATAGGAACCTGCACGGAAACTTGCTGTCCATAAAAACCTCAAAGTCAAGGAAATGTACTAGTGGGCACATCTTAAAATACTTCTCAGCAACATTTAAAGAAGTAGTATTTGCACAGAAGCATGTTTTTTATTCATTGATTTGGTAAAACAGACTAAATCATCTCAGAAAGAGATGGTGAAGAAACTCATACAGCTGCAGTACAAGTGGCGTCCGCCTCTGTTTGCAGTTACGGCTTCATTTTCTTCCTGGTTTCTCTTGCATATACAGTGGTCAGTCTTAAAACTAGACAGATTTGCTTCAATAAATAAATACATACTCCACTACTTCCTTCTATTTACTTCAAACAGACAGTGATGAATGCATGATATTAACTAAAAAGAGAAAAAAAAGAGGGACATCTGACAGAAAAAGGAGATTGTATGACAAGTGCTATGTGTGGTTTCATGCTGGTGAATGCATCAGGTAGATTGCTAGCCAGCTGCATCTGGGATCTCAAACTTCCAAATTTGTTTTAGTGGCCAGACCCTCTTTTTATTGCTTCTCCTCACACCTGCACAGATGTTCAACCTCACCCATCCAAAAATGAGGTTGCAGGCATTTCTGAAGCCTTTCCTGGTTACCAAGATCTACGGTCTCAAGACAGAGCAAGGTTAGTATTGGTATCTGAACCCAGCAATAACCACCACTAATAATCCTTTGTTTTGAGGGACATTCTCAGTACGTAATCATAATCAGAGCAGATGATTAATGAACTGCAGTGTACATTTGCCAAATGGTGCTGTCCACCCCCTGGTTATCAAAAAGCCCAATGGAATGAGAAAGTAACCTGTAACAGACATAGTCTGACCTCAAGTGGACCAGCATATGCCACAGACAGATCAAGGTAGTACTTAGGAAAATTTAAAGGCTACAGTCCCTTGAATTTGCCTTTGTGAACACAGGGAGCAGCCATAGCTCCTGTTGGTCTCTGCAGAGATAGCTTATCATCACATATATGCAAGCAATAGGTAATTCTGGCATTTTTTTCCCAAGTATTTGAGGGAATATTTGGCTTCCATTTACCGTAAAACTAAAAAAATAGTTCTAGGGAGATTTTTTTTACTCACAGTAGGCTACATCTATTGCCACACAAATTTTAACCCTCCCTAACAAACTCAGCCTTGCAGTTTTTTCAGTTGGGTTTACGTAGCTAGGAAGAGTCACTCACTGGGTTCAGTTCATGAGCTGACAGGGAAACACCAAAAAAGGATAGCGATTTACCCAAGTGTCAGACGGTAATCAAGACTGCAATTGCATTATGAGTTTTAGACTGAATGGATCACATACTTCACTGGATTGCACATCTGTACTGAAATCCTGCAAATGGTCAGGTGGAACAGCCAGCTTCCACTTCAAAATCTGTTTGTGAGTCTCTCCTTCCTGGCATCAGATATGGTTTGCTCTGGAATCCCCTGTCCCAAGGGTGATATTAAAGTAGCTGCTAAATGAGGGACAGAGCCTTTCCACCCACTCACATTATCCATCACAGATAATTACAGTGTTGTCTGTAAATGAATAAGGTTTTTCTTTTTTTCATTGCTCTTCCAAATGTTTACAGCTGCAATGTCACAGCCAGCATCTGTGACTTTCCTATATTTACTATTAAATTAGAACAGCAATCCTGCATCAGTCAGTCAGGAGATGAAACATTATAAAAGAGAATATTAAACACATGCAGCAGGAATGATAAGAAAGAGAAGACAGGGAAGTTAATGAGGATATGCATATCCTAAGTGCTTGAAAGTATATATGCATGGTTTATGGAGCTGTGTGAAATAGAGAAAATCAGGTTCCATATACCTGCAAAAGCTGTAGTAACCTTGATAATCCTTTTCAAAATACAAATACTTTCAGCAAGTCCTGAAAAATATTTTCTTAGTGAGTCTAGAGCAAACTGGAGCAATTCTCATTTTGTAGTACATTGCAAATAACCGATGTTGTTTTCCTTGCTGTATGCAGTTGTTTTATGAATTATGACTCAGATGGTACAATGTCTACTAACTGATAATAAAATAAATTCTGCTCTCATGAGAAAGCTTAATGTAACATGGTAGGGTTACAGGATATTGCTCAGGCCCAAGGCATATTGCATTATGCAATATAATCATCCCCAAACCTCTGAAATTTCTTCACATGCATTATCATCACGCATTTGCAGTTGCGTTTATTTCTCAGATAGCAGATCTGGCAGTTTACTAGATTAACCAAAGTCTTTCTGCAGTATCCTTTCTAGTCAATCAGAGACACTGAAGTTCTTATCACCTGCTGTTGTCTCAGATCATGGTATTGCTCACACATTAGCTGTGCACAGGCTTCACTGTGCTGTTCTCCCCATTACAATGCTAAGTCCGAAAATGAGTAAAGAGGGTGTTTTAAGAAGTGAACCACGTAGTTACAAGGGTGTAAACTGAAAAATAATTGAAGGTTAGTATAAGAAAAGATACACTCAGTGGGTGTTGAGAATGCATGGCTCTGAGCTGATAACGTAAGAATCTATGAAGTTGGTGAGATTTATAGGAAGTGAGATAATGTGGCACTTGAGCAGAAAACCTGAATATGTATCATAAAGTCACACTTTTCAGTACACCATCAGACTGATACCATTCTGACTGCCTGCTTGTGGTCTCCTGCAAGGACATCTGACTTTAAAATCCTTCATATTTGTGAGAAGAACTTAGAGCTGGTTCACAGACTGCTGTAAATAGTGAGGATCATCCAGCTGCATATCCCAAAATAGACCAGGAGGAGACTTAGTGCCCCTGCTACTCTGACATGCCTGATCTTTGGCTCTCAGCACTTCCTGCAACATCAGGACACCCCTTTTCTGCCAAGCATGAACAGTTTCATAACACACAGGGCTGGCTGCAGACCTTGACTTTTCCTGGAGACACAAGCTATTGCTGGACAAGGAGCGATCACGGCCTGAGGCTGCCCTCTAGGCACCCAACACACACCTGCACAGCCAGAGAGACCAACCAAGCAGATCTCCAGGAGAGACCTCCCCCTTAAAGGAAATCCTTTCAAAGGAGTGATGGACAGCAGTGAAACATTGCTCTCTGAATATGCCTTCCCTTCAAGGATCATCAGCTAATGTGTAACTCCCCAGGTTTAACAGTGGGATCCTTGGATCCTAGTGCACTCCATGCAGTGAAAAACACCTTTGCACCTTGCTGTCACTTCTGCAGGAGTCACCCGCAGCAGAGAGGAGCTGCGCTGGGGAAAGTCCTGCAGAGACCACACAATGGGGAGGAGGTGATGGTGGTGAGGGCTGCTGGGGAGCTGAGGGCGCCCATCTGCTGAAGAGGGGTCTTTTCCAAGTCAGGGCGCCGAGTTAGTGCGCCTGTCCAGGAGGACTCAGGACCTCCATGTCTCGCCCTGCAAGAGCACCCTGGCTGCAGCAGCACCAACCTGGCATAAACATTCTGTTTCCCCTATCAAAAAATCTATTAGGCAACAGCTGTATTAAAAGCAATTTGAAAGTTACTCCATGTTTTCTGTGCCTCTGGCATAATTTCTGTAGTTGCAGAAATTTCAATCTGACTATACTCAGGATTATAGCAAATAGTTTCAGACTATTTGCTTGTTCTGCTTTGCTTCCAAAACCAATTTCTGTAGCCAGAAAAGACATACATGTTTGGTGGACTGCTTAGATCTAGCAGAGGAAAGGTGCTAAAAGTCACAAAAGTGATTCAGGTTGAATTCTGCCATCATTTGGTAGTTGGCTGGGATTGACTTGATCTTTCCCACAAAACTGAGAAGGAAACTGGTAAAAAACAAGCAACCAACCAACCCAAAAAAACCCAAGTCAGAGGAAAATAAAAGGGGATACACTCACCCGCCCTCAAAAACAGGTCATTGATTTGTGTCAGGCTGCTGAAGCAGATTGCATGACAGCAAATATGAATTATTCCTGAGCCTGAGGAGTGGGGTACGACCCTGTGAAATCCTCCTGAAGGCAGCTGCTGTCATACGTCGTGTGCTCTCTAGAAAGAGCCCATGTCGTGCAGCTGGGTTCTCCTTCCAGGGCAGAGCCCTGGCCCTCTGTGCACACCCAGAGTGCTGGGGCCTGGCCTGCTTTTCCTGCTGTCTGCCCGCCTGCCTGCAGAGATTCACCTCGCTCCGCTTCTCCCCGGGTTCCTGCTGCGTGCCTGAGGCATGCAGGGGTCACCTGTGGCACTGGCAGTGGGACCTCACCATCTCCAAAGTCCCTATCCCAGTGCGTTTTCCCAAGACTTCTCTCTCTCTATACGGCCATCTTGCATAGGACCTGACTGTGGGCCCTGCACGGCCCCATGGCCGCCACGTTCTCCCCTGAGAAGAATGCCATCTGTCTGGAGACCCAGGCCAGCGGGAGCATGGCTCTGAGCTCAGCATGATCACCCCAGGGCTTTGGCTTCTCTTGCGGCATCCTCAGTGTAAGAGGACAAAGAACATGGCTTTGCACTGTGAAAATCAGCTCAGAGCATGATTGACATCCCCCAACAAGGGAAATATGCTTTCTTCCTCTTTTTTTTTTTTTTTTTT
>VZTL01012594.1:50124-64235 GCA_013400535.1 Scopus umbretta
TCTTTTCTTTATTGTATAAAGAGAGTACTAAATGAAGTATCTTAAAGGGGGGAACTTGGACAAGGGAACATCTACCCTGTGAAAAACAGGCTGAGCGCTTTACAAATGCCTTTATTTCAATTCTCACCTTCTATACTCGGTAGTTTACATTATAATCCATTATGTCTCAGAAGACCTCATAAGCAAAGCAAGAGCTATTTCTTAAAAAAGAATTCAGAAAGTTCTGGCCAGGACCTAAATTCAGGGCAAACAACATATTCCACTTCCACTCAGAACACCATTAACAGGATATTGCATCCTCTGCAAAACTGAGAAAAGTTGAGGACAGCAATTGTCCCAGTCTTGATTTTTAGACATGCTGAATGACCAAAAAGCTGCATTTCATAGTTGTATATCTTCTGTATTTCTGTGGTATTTTTAGCAATTTCAGTAGGTAAAAAATTAGATGGAATATAAGAATTTCATTTTGCATATTCACATTACAAACCTCCCAAGCTTAATTCTTTCTGTGGTCTATTTCTAGGCTAATGAGGTCCTGAATGACCTTTTTTTTTTTTTTACTATTTGTGACATTTGAGAGAGCTACTTGATCTTTCAGAACCTCAGTTATGATGCCAAACAACAAAAACAAACTTCAAGTTTGCAATCCTTCTGCTTTCTGGAACCTTGTATCTTCTAAGGTATGTGGAAGGAAAGACCCATTAGCCCTTTTTGCTTTGACATAAAGAGCAAACAAGAGTATGAATAACAGCCCATATAAAAAAAACTTTGAAATAAAAGCAAATTATGTTCAGAGCAAGTAAGGGATTTAATATTGGAGGTAAGTTTCCTTTTGGAAAGTTACTATTTTTTATTCTGCTTTAAACATAATTATTTTGCATAGTTTCCTCTGAAAATAAGCACAAGATAAAAACAGATGTTTGAATTCTTGCATGGGGATATTTTAGGGAACTTTGAGCTTTTTTATTATGTAAATAAACTAATGATATTTTGCAGTTACCCTGTCAAAACGTCTATGTGCTCTACATATGTTAATACAAAGATGAAAAAGTTCTTGTCAGATTTTTTGTTCTTTTTTCAATACGTATGTCTTGATGGAATTATCTGAAGACAGTGAGATTGAAACAGTACTTGCTGGTTTCTGGAGTGCAGTGAAAGACCTAACAGTATGCTCCATATAAAATTGCATTAATGTAGTAATAAAGCTGCATTCAAGAAATCCAAAGTCGTCTGTACAGACTCCATTCAGCCCCCATATGCTTATAAATTATGATGCAATCTTTAGACATAAACTGCATTTTTTCCTTGCATCTGTGCCTCGCTCACTGCATGAAAAAGACTCTGTACCCTTAATGAGAAACTATTCTATGTGCTGTTTCATCCCTATTCTTCAGTGCAGGAGCTCCTGCCTTGTTAACTTCACACTATTCAAAGGATTCTGAGCCCCAAATCCTCAAGTTCCTCACAGGACTCTTAGAAACAGATTTTTCTAAAACACAGTGATGCTCATTGCTGTGTTTCTATTCAGGGAACTCAAAATATTAAGTAAGAGAATGGGGGTTTTCCTTCATTTTTTTAGCTAGGACCTGGAGTGTTGAGAATTTAAGGTGCAAAATAACTACAAATGCTTAGTGCCCTATGAGAAATGTGAAGCATTACACTCCACTTCATACATTCAGAACCAGCTCCCACCAGCTTCAGCAAGTGTTCCGGTTGTCTCAAGTCAGGCATTCAGAAACTGACACTCACCAACCTCTGAGAAGCCATGACCTGGCTAACTCCCCGAGGCAGAGGCAGCAGGGGACACCAAACCTAGATCTTCAGGCTAGCATTGACAGCTGAGGCTTTTTTGGTGATTGATCCATGCTTTATTTGCCACACAACTCCCGTGGTCAACAGAGGAGTTCTTCCTACCTACATTGGGCTTGCTTATGATGTACTAACTCTTTTCCACATCACTACTCCACAGTTTTCATAGGCATTAAATATTAAAGTAGGTTTGAGTCAATTTTTAAAATT
Source organism: Scopus umbretta (assembly GCA_013400535.1). Lineage (NCBI taxonomy): Eukaryota > Metazoa > Chordata > Aves > Pelecaniformes > Scopidae > Scopus > Scopus umbretta. Next base: position 52,144 of record VZTL01012594.1, read on the forward strand.
GCTTCTACAATCTGCTTAAATTTAGATTGTCATAAGTTTACATTGAATTTTAAGCAGATATATTTTGAAGGAAAATTATGCTCAGTGAATTTTTTAAGATTAATTTAAATTAAAAATCTGCATGTAACTCCCTACTTTTTGCAAGAATAGGAAGCATATTCTCCAAAATGAGAGTGCTTACCTGCTGAACACAGAGTAAATTGTAAGATTAGCTGAGCTCACAAGTTTTCTTGCACAGAAGTTCAAGGTCCGACATCTGAAAAATAAAAAAACTGCTTTGGAATAGCAACTACAGTTTTGGAGAACAATAACAATAGCCAAAGAGGTTAGAGTCAAGGCAGATAAACTGTGTGAAGTCTCAGCACAGAGACTACGATATACTTGGATGTATGGCCAGGAGAAGGCTTAGCAGAAGTGGAAAGACTGGTGTACTGCTCCCTGCAGCATCAGGGCATCTGTGGGTACAGTGCAGGACTACCGTACGGTCTCTGACGACTGCTGATGAACAGGAACTGGTGATGCAGGGACCACTCAGAAAAAAGTGTGAGAATGAATCCGAGTTTAGGAAGATGCTTTACAGGAAGACAGGCTGAAGAAGGGCAATCCAAAGAAAAGATTGAAGGATGACTTCCTTGCAGTGGTTTCTGAACTGTAAGCAGGCAAAGACAAAATGAGATCGAGTACTAGATATCAACGGCTAGACACGCTAAAACTAAAAAATGGGATTTTTCCTTGTCAGTCTTCAGAAGTAATTAGCAATTTAAGAAGTTTCCTCAGGATTCAGCAGTTCTCAGAGTCTAATTCAGGGCCCAACTACAAACACTGCTCTCTGCCACCACTGACCAGCTTAAGACAGGAGCTGCTTGATGACCCATTAAGCAGTATTAATGAAAGTAAGGTGTAATGGTGCCTCTTGTCCTGAAAATCTATAAAGTGTCTGCTCATTTGCATGCAAATAATTTGAATTATATCTAAAAGTAATTTCAAAATCAGCTCTTTTGAAAATTTACTATATGATCTCACGCCACTGTCCCAAAAGTTACAAAAAGAATGGAATAACACAGATCTTTCAGGTTTCCCAAAGACTGGAAACTCACAGAACATTCAGGCATTTGAACAGAAAGGAGGGAAGGGCAGAAGGACGGATTTGCGGTGTTACGTGTCATTTCTTTCCATGAGAGCATTACTGCCAGCTTGGAGGTCAGACTATTCCAGTGCTTCTGTCCTGCTCTTCCATTGTTTTACCTGCTTAGATTCCTACCTGTTAACTTTGAATTCACAATGATAGTTTAATGGCATCATTAGCACACCTATTAAGTCTGTAAGCATAGTCTATTAAGTCTATAGGCATCCTGGAATTTCACTGGCTTGTGACTGTAGCCATTTTCTCCTAGAAATACAAGATGCGGACTGTGGCCACCTATGGTCTCAGACACAACAAACAGGGAATATTCAATATGACAGAAAAACTGTAGCACAAGACTTGCACTGGGATAAAACTGATACAGCACTTCTTTAAGTGAAGATAATATTGAAAATAGTGACATCTGCGTACACTGGATAAGTATGGTCTGGTAATGAAAGGGGAAAAAAATCCTCTTTTGCTGCTGAGTTTTAAACAATCTCTGGCTGCTAGAGGTAATTTTGTTCTGGCTAGATTAGCCAATAAATGGCGCCCCATATCTTTCTTAGAGCTGTCAACGCTGGCTGATGGCAGAGATAAGGTTTCAAACCCCTTCCCTGGTTCAGTAGCACAGGTCTTATGTCTTTTCTGGTCTGTGAGGAAAGAAAATTGTTAACCTGGAAATTGTGCCAGTATATAGAAACATACTAGATAACTCTTCTATAATATAGGCACCTCTAGTATCACCTTGTTCATAGGTTAATCACTGACTATTCGATAAATAAAAGACAACAGCATAAATTAAAATAAACCAGAAGAAGGTGGTACAGGAAAACATTGTTTTAATGATTCCGGGTAGCATTTCATGGTCAATACCTATTGAAGGACTTCTCCTTTGCCACTTCGTTAGGCCAAGGCCTGCCTCATCATTAGAGGCACCCATTCAAAAAGAGCAGTCAGCACGGAAACACAGTATAAATATGACCTTCAGTTGCCACTCACAGGGCTTCCTGGAAAGGCTCCTGCCCGCAAACAAGGAACGACATTTGCTTTTCTCCTCCAACACTTCCACAGCGACGGTGTGCAATCTTCTGCTGTTCAATTTCTTGTAAGATATTAACTGGCAGCCAGATGTGTATGGTGAAAATAATGGAATTTAAGATGCATAAACAGGAACTTGGTGTAAAAATACGATACAGCTTCTCCTCAGAACAGTCTTGCAGCTTTGAAACATGCTACACTGCTGAATGCCATATGGATTGCTTTTTCACTTCTTTACAAGCTTTCTCAAGGGATTATTCTAATAATTGGCATCATGTGGGGACATGAATCTTTTACATATGTAATATTATCGGGCAATGCATTCTAAGTGTACTACCAGAAATCGTAAGTTGTTATTATAGCAATCAATATTTTATAACCTGACATGATGTAACTGCCCTTCCCAATTTACAAACCTTGGGCTGGAAAATTGTATGTTTCTTCCACAGTATTGACCTACATTATGAATGAACGTTTAAAGGACATCATTAAAAAAGAAGAAAAAAGAATGGGCTTGGGTTTGTGCTATACATGGCTGTAGCCTTGAAGTGGCAGGTGGTCTTTTGTAGGAAACAAAAGGATACTTCTGTCAGTATACCGGGAAAAATTTCTTTCCTATCAAGACAATACTGAAATTTAATTAGCTTAAAAATTAATTAATTTGAGAATCTGAATTTTAGAAATTATGGGGTTTAGTGACTGCAGAAATAATAGTGAATTTGTTGTTCCTAAACTGTGTCATGTTCCCCTCTGCCTTTTTTTTTTGAGGCACTGAAAATAAGTACACTTAACCTATTGAAACCTCTTTGCCATCTCCTTAATTTGCAATACCATAACTTCTTCTCTTCCTCTTTTGGCGTAGTTTAAATCCTGAGCACTCAGAGGCATATAGAGCCTTTCAGCTGCGAATGAGAAAATGCCTTTCCAAATTTCCTGAGAGTTACTCAGCCTCCAGCAGACACATGTGGCTTAAACATGTCTTCCTGCAAGCTCCAGAGCTCAATCAACACATAAGGCTTCCTGCATGTAAGGCTGGGGTCTCAGACAGATTCTTTCCACCCTTAAATTTGACAAATACTTCTAAAGTTTTGTTGAAGTACTCAATTTATATTATTCCATTCACATGAGCACCTGCCAAAGGTGAATGTAAAACCTTGTGATGTAAATCACTAAATTTAACAGAGATACCTTTGTAGGTGGATCCTGGTTTTAGGGTGATGATTTTAAGTTATAAGGGAACCTTTATGTCCCATTTATGTCGAACAAAGCTGTTTTCTCAGATTCAATTATTAATGATACAGCTGGAAATAATTAAAGATCTGTATGAATACAGGAGGGAAAATGGTAGAAATAGAACATGCAAGCCATAACCTAGAAATATGCAATTACTTAGGATCCCTGGCCCTCCTTCTCACAGAGCCATATGCCCAAGAATCTTGCTTCTGCAGACTGGCAGCTCTGTTCCTGAAGGGCCAAAATATTATATGATTCACCCAAGTGGGTTGATCAGTAATTGTAAGACATGTTAGGACCCTTCTTTTGAGTCTGTTTGTTCACACATCTTATTCTGGGTGCAAAAACACGCTGCAAGGACGATATACACAACATAAAAGCATAAAGCCATTACTCACTGGCTGGCATGCACAAAAGGTATCTGGGATTTAGTGAGCTGCTGGGCAAGGCGCGAGTGTGCTGACCACCCCAACAAGGCTCTGGTGGCCAAGTAGGCGTCAGTTTCACAGGCAGGGTGGGCTGCTGTGGGAGCATCCAGAGAGGCACCTGCCATCCATACACTAGCACCAGCAGCTCAGCCTGGTGACTCCCACCTAGCTGCCCTCTGGTTTTCCCCTAAGATTTCTAGGCTGGCATTTTCTTTCTTGAATCCTTGACCCATCAATGATCCCATCTCAACAACTCTGCACCTGCCTCCAGCATTATCTTTCATATTGCTGCAGAGATGCTCTGACAGCTCTGCCAGTAGCCTGGCCACAGGTGAGGCAGTGGTGCCCCAGCAGCTGGCCAGCCCTTGCCACAGCATGGGGGAAGCTCACAGCAGAGATTGCAGAGAGGGAGCTTTACAGGCGGCCAAGGAGTTCCTTGGATCCTGTTTGCCTCTGCTGTCCACAGACTAGAAACAAAGGAGCTATTTCCTGTGTCAATCTTCCTCCATTTTAGTTTCACTGGCAATAGGTGCCTTGCCCATAGCCAACTTGCCCCGGTGGACATGTCACGGATGACGGTGGTCATTTTTAACCACTACGTGACCCTTATAATTGGCAACTTGTAATTTGTCCTTCTCTACTTCTCCACAGACCACAGCTCAAAGGCAGAGGAAAGGCTGTTTGGGGGCCAGCCTCGTTTAATGTCTTNGCAAAACATGTGTAGATGTGGTACTTCAAGACATGGTTTAGCAGGCATGGTGGTTTGGTTTTTTGGTGGTGTTTTTTGTTTTTTTGTTTTATGGGTTTTGTTTTTGGTTTTGTTTTGGTTTGGTTTTTTTGGGGGGGGGTGTGATGGTTGGACTAGTTGATCTCAGAGGTCTTTTCCAACCTTAACAATTCTATGACTCTATGAAAACCTGCCAATAAATCTCTAAGTTCCGTGAGGCAGGTGCAGCCAGGTGAATATTAAGGTGAAGACTTCTTCCTCTGCTGTGAATGACAGCATTTTCTCCCTCAACACAGGAAGCTGTGTGAGAGGGAATGCCAAGAGGCTCAGCTTCCTTGTAGAATTAGCTGACCAGGAGCCACTCCTGCTTGAGTATGTCAGATTTGATCTACTTCACTATTAAAATTTGGGTCCAGGTGCTTAGCATAAAGAGATTTGTATAGTTAATATCTTCTTGAATTTGCTCATTCCAGTAACACAGATCTGAAAAATTCTTCTTTTGAAATAGTCTACTTCTGCTCTCGACATTCAGTCTTTGCACAAAAGGAACAAGTACCTGACATACTGAGCAATGAGCTACTGTATTTAAACATGATTTGAGGCTCTTTCTTTCATTCTGGAACACACTCAGGTTATACATTTGATAACAGCAGAGTTTTCAAGCAATCCTGACTGATGCGATTCATAACAGAAAGCTTTTGTCAACAGTGAGGTCAAACCCAAAGGAAGAGGGAAATGTCACTGGCTAATCACTTAAGCTAAAGGACTGGCTTGACCAGACAGGAAGCTTTATAAGAATAAAGTAACCTAGAGCAGATGTGGATTAAATTGAACTCGTATACTAGTGTACACAAGCACAAGATCTCTGTAGATTGAACATGTCCCTTTTGTAATTTTACATGAGCTGTTAACAGCAGGATGCCTGTTGCAAGGAATCTGCAATTTTTGCAACAGTCTTCACAGGACAAAAAAGCCCAGGCATACGTTATTTTGGAATACTGTCTGACCTAGTTTAGGACTTTTCATTTGGCAGTGTATTGTACTAAATTAAATTAAGTGGGATGATGGATCAAAGCCAAGTATTAAGGCAGATTGTTGGCTGAGGGCTTGTGCGAGACACCATACTCCAGTTTGTCTTCACAAAATGTGCAACTGAGCCATTTTAATCTGTGGGGTCAGCTGGGCTGCTTGTATCATTCACGAGATTTATGTAAATACGGTACAATTAAGCAAATATCATACAAAATATTAAAGATCATCTGTCTTCCTTACTCTGTGGTTCATGTCTTGTTTATGCTGAAGTATTTTCATGTTCATTTTCTTTTGGGAACAAAGTGAACACAAATGCAATGCTACCATCTGAGAGTGGTTTATGTGGCCTTAATAATTAGCCAGAGAAGACAACAGTTCTGATTTAACCCTAAAAGGCTAAGTGAGGTTTGCTAAGGAGGGCAACCACTCGGTCTGCAACCAATCAAGTGATGAAAGACCACCCCAGAGCAAAGCAATTCAACTCGAAAAGCCAGTAGCCTTCCAGAGCTGTTTCAGGTGCTAGGGTTAAATATAAGAAGGCTGGGTGACCTGGGTTTTGGCTTCAGCCTGCATCACCTCTTCCAGCTGCCTGGAAGGCAAATAACCTTTGTTTCAGTTTCAAATTTGAGGGGAAGAAAGACTGTTGTTCTGTAAAAGCTAACCCCCTGTCTTGGCCATTCCTGGGCCATGGACCTACATGTTCTGGGGCAAACCTCATTATGACCTTGACAGCTTTTCTAATAAGCTTGGAACTTACCTTACATTGAGACACCTTATGCAGATCAAGCTGTATGAAGACTTCTACAATAGTATTACATCATTTTTAGACTCCAGTTGCCTTTTTCAGGGGAAAAAAACCAACAAAAGAATTGAGTAATAGAGTGAGTTATTCTCTAAATACATGACAAGCAAATCTAGACCTTTTTCTTTTGAAGTGAGTAGGACAAAAGATAGGGTAAGGGTAGTCCAGGGTTTGGAAAAAAGTTATTAGTCTGTACTAGATCATGGAGATCCTTTTGCACATTTATTATCTTACCTTTGCAAGTCTAGAGGGATGGTACAATAAAGAGCTCTATTTCAGGTCGTTGTAAGTCAATCTCCCCCCTCCATGTTAACAACAGTGTTTCATGTATGGAATTCCACTATTGTGGAATTTCTTAGTCGGGTTATTATTTAGCATTCAGCCCAGTGAAAATTTACAGTAGTGCTATGTGGTGCTGCTAGGTTTAAGTACATGTTCTTTCAATCTACCATGAAAAATGATGCATACTAAATAACTCTATTCCAAGAAAGAAGGGCACACACTAAGCACAAACATCTCCTGGTAAGAATGCTGCATAGGCAGCAAAAAGCAGCAGCTGGTTGGCATTTGATAACCACATAATTTGGATCAACAAATCCTATGGTGTGCTGTTTTCTTTGTTGCTAAACCCATAATTTTCAGTGATGATTCTTTTTGAACTGCTTCAAAAGCTGCACTAACAATACTATGCTTTTTACAACAACAAAAAAAATTGCACCTAACTTTTTCTATTAACAGAAGGCTTAAGGGGGGGGTGTTTCATAGTTACAAAGTATTTTGCAGGGACTAAACAAATTCTCTACATGATACTATTAAAAATAGCCAAGCCATCCATAATTTAAGACAATGTATTCTTCACTAGCTGTCAAAGCTGTTTAGCATGTCACATTTTGAAGCCCTTCTTTCAAAGCAATCTACAGTTAGTTTATTTAAGCAAACAAGATGCAAGGTCACATTTCAAATGCTTTTTACATCCTGACAACCTTAGAACCATTCAGATCAAAGAAAGATATCCTTAGACTAATTTAAGAGTTACTGTGACTCTTCTATACCCTACAACAGTTTGAATAACAGAGGTTGTGAAGGAAGTTGTTCAACTTAAACTAACGCAACAGACGTAGTTATGTAAACTGCACATGTATTCACAAAAGTGACACTGATGATTCCTAGTAATCACTTGCTCTTTTCAGACAGCTCTATACAACTAGCAGATCTCCTTTTATCTTAAGCTTTCCCTCAAAAAATTGTCTCAAATGGTAAAATTGCTACTGCAAAAATATAAATAGTAAAAATAAGTTAGTCCTCAACTGCAGGCCGAGTTGAGTTGTAAAGGGATGATTTATTGAGGCATAAACTTGTGCCTTTCCTAGATCAGATGAAAAGTCTATTAGCTGTGAGGAGGGAAAGACTCTCACCAAAAGACTCTCCTATGTGCTCTGCATTGGACTTCATTATGATTTATCCAAAGTCTTCGTAAGTTTTACGTACATTGATAATATTAAGCTTTTTAAGAGAGTAATAATTCAATGTATTAATATGCAAATGGTCCTCTAAACCTGCAGCACACTGACTTTATCTTGACAGACAACAAGAATATCCTCCTTTTTGAAATGCTAAGCACATGCCAATTCTTATAGGCATGTACATTACTGCAAATGCTATAATGAGAAATCCTTTAAACATTTCTAACCAATAATAGGGAAGCAAACTGATTGTAATTAATTCTTTATTAGGTATTTTTATTAATAAGTATTGTTATTTGGGGCATGCATAATAACACTGCAACAATTGTATCTATCACAGCATTACAACAGAAACTATCTGAAACCTTGAATTTTTGCATTTTGTGAACAGTGTTTACTGCTACTGCAGTCTTATTTGAAATTTAAGCCAGTTCTCCCTGATAAGTCAGGCTGATAAAGCAATCCACCTCCAAAAACGACCAGGCAAGATTTTGGCACAAACTGCAGTCTTCTCTGTAAGTTACATTACACCAAGGGATGTCACCAGTGAAGACACAATACCAAAATTTGTGCTGCAACTTGAATTATACCTGGGAAGGGAATAAAGTAATTCATCATCCAGTAATTATTTAGAAGCAATACATTAATAACACAGATGTAATTATTGTTTATAACCTTATTTGTTGTTATTACTGGAAGAAGATATAAGAATATCTTATTTTTCTATACAGAATCAGTCATGCTTGTAGTAAAGAGCATCATTGAAACAAGAAACACATTGGAATGCCAAGGCATAAAATAAAGACAGTCAATTGTCTGGGACAGGCCATGCTAGACGACCGATTTGTGACAGCTCAAGAAGCTGCCATTCTTTGCTATCCATTCTGCCCATTTATTCAGGGTGAATGCCTCGTAACAGAACAGAGTGTGTGCTCAAGCCTCAGCTATTCCATTTTCAGCTAAATACCAGACGTCCCACCAAAACAAAAGTGGATACCGGCATGTGTCTGCCAACGCAGCTGCAACAATGGCAACATGCAGTAGAGAAGGGATAAAAAACAGTGTGGAACAGCTACCCCCACGGCAGTTCTTCCAATGAACTGGCATCCCTGTGAGCACAAATGGAGACTCTGCCTTTCAGAAGGCACATTAAGAAGTGCTGCAAAACGTGTGAGAGGTAACAGCCTCTGCATTTTCAACAATGTGTGAGATGAGGGCAAAAGTTTCACTCTTGCATCAGAACTGCACTGGCAGAAGCTCAGATCCACAACTGCCAGACTGACATCTCACCTAATCAAACACGCACATCTAATCTAATGCATAAGTGCATTAGAATCTAATGTATAAACACAACATAACTGTTTTCAGAAAGTGCCTGTTACCCTGAGCCATTATGTAAGTCATTCATAACTCCTCCTTTGCACAGACTAAAAGATGATTTTGTGCTACTAAGCCACAATCCTTACTAAATGGATGAAGTGTATTTCTAGTCTTGCCTGCAGTACCAAAATAGTGTTCCAGGATTAATACAGATTCACATGAAAACTAAGGAGAAATGCACAATGGGGTTAACTAATGTGGAATCCTGCACCCCCTGATATCTACGTCAAAATTGTTTATGGAAGATACTGAAGCTACGAATCCGTAAGGATGAAAATCTATTTATGCAGATAACTAGTATAAAACTGACACAGCAACATAAGCACTCTGCACTACTATCACTGGGCTGACTTAAAGACAGTTCATATTCTGTGGCAAGGTTTCCGTTTGGCAGATTCCCAAATTCCTCTACAGTTTCTATGTAGAGGACTCCTCTTCAACAGGGTATTAAATAAAATTTCTTATTTACGCTATGTAGTTCACAGAACACAAGGAATGGTAATTTTCGCTAGAGAGAGAAATTTATAAAGGGATAAGAATGTAAATGTTTCCACTATACCCTTACGTATATATATAATCTCAAAACTGTGTGATTTTTAATATAAATTTAAGCCGTTGAACAAAAATACAGTAGCATCCCACGAGGGATCAAAAACCCTTCCCCAGTTTCAGAATCAGGATGGTATGGACAGGCAACACCAAAAAATGCCACATTTGAAACAGCAGAACCTGGTGAAAATCCATCTCCTGACTGAGAATCACTGACACAGTTAATTCTCTTCAATGTTTTTCTTCATCCTTCTACCAAGGGCACCCTTCCCTTCCAAAATGCAGTTTAATTTGCAACAGTAAACATACACAAAGTTCTCATCTCAGTTAAAAACCTGCTGTAACTTAAAAGTGTTATTCTTCATGCTCTTAAAGCCCTTGCACATGCAACAGAAAATTAATGCCACAATTGGGTCACATCAAGTAAAAATCATTTTGCAAAAATATTTTTCATTGCAAAACATGTCAGTTCTGTAAACAACGGGGTACCACTTCGTTTCTCTATTAGATCTTATTCTAAGAGAGGCAAGAGGCCATAAGAATTAGTAGGTGGCAGAAGATTATGAAGTGTAAATCCCATGCCAGACAGCTTGACTTTAAACTTGAAGAATACAGAATCACAGATTAATTATTCTGCTGGAAGAGACCTCAGGAAGTTACAGTCCAGTCTCCTTCTCCGAGCAAGGTCACAAGGACTGAGACCAGGCAAAAGACATTTAAACCAAAATGCAGCTTCCCTCTTAAAGCATTTAAACTGGGTAAAATGCAGTTTCCCTCTTAAAGCATTTAAATTGGGTGTATAGTTTAATGTGCCCCCAGTAAAGTGAACTCCTTTTAGCTACATGCATATCGAACAAGAAAAACTGAGCAACTGGGTAGCTGAACACACAAACAGTGTACATTTCTAACCATGTCTTGTAGTCATGTACACTTAAAAAAACCACCCCTCTTCATATTAGACCATGCCTATTTTATGGGAAAGAGCTTCATACAAATAGTATAAATAGTGTAATATATAGTGTATAGTTCTTGCAAGCACAGGTTGCATTGGTCACTGCAAAATTCCTGAACTGTGAACAGACATTATGTATTTTCACTTAGTACTGTGGCAAAACCATATAATCCTCAGAAGCAAGAAATAAGTGCAGCAATTCATACATCACTTTTTCATTTTTAATTTAGTAATTATTGAACGGTTCCAGAGCAGGCACTACATTACTTCAAACACAGTCAAGTATCTTTGAAATAATGTTGAAAAATAACCTCTTCACCTCAGTGTACACACGCGCATATACACAAACACACACAAATTAATTTAGAAAATCTGTACATATGCGTTTTTCAGGAAGCAACTCAAAAGAACCGTACCACAAAGAGTTTCTGTACTCTGACACACCACAAATTAGAATCAATTTTTCTGAAGACAGAGTTTAAGGACACAAAATGCCATGCGGTGCTGTTTAGTAGAAAATGAACCAGTAAATAAATTTATCTGCTTAGTGCTAAAAGAAAACACAAAACTCCTTAAATAAAACAAATGCCAATTGATAAGAAATCAGAAATATTTATTGTCCTTGAGCTAGGCAGGGCTCGGTTATTTGTGTTTTCTTAAGCCTATCCCCTTTGTAGACAAAAGCAAGGAAATACTTGACTATGAAAATCCAGGATACTTAACTTCCTATTACTGGCTGCAAATGGTTCAAGAAAGGAGTATCCTTGTTGAATCGGAGTCTGAAAGTCCATCTTCTTGATTAGATGCCTCATAATCACCCACATTATCAGCTAATTCAACGTCTTGATCGTCATTACTCTCTGCACTGTAATCAACTTCTTCAAGGAAGCGAGGCTCATCTTCATCCAAAACATAGGTAGTGGGGCTACAATGAACAAGAAGTTGCATGAATTGTGTTAAAAGTTTTACTTGGAACAATACATTCGTATCATGCCCTATCCCTACGCTGACATAACAATAATCAAAAAATTAGCTCAGGAAACGGACAGTTTACCTGAAATAGTATTGATTTTAATTGCATGTAAAACAACTGGGAGCCAAAACCACATTCGTAAGATCCTCAACTAATTAGTCAGTCATACACAACTCATTATCCAAACGTGCCATGACAAATTAGCTACACATTACAGACCTACACTGACAGCCTATAAGAACGTGTATTGGGTTTTGTAGGTATTTGGTAGCAGGGGGGACTATAGGGGTGGCTCCTGTGAGAGGCTGCCAGAAGCTCCCCCCATGTCTGATGGAGTCAATGCCAGTTGGCTCCAAGGCAAACCCACTACTGGCCAAGGCCGAGCCCAT
>VZTL01012597.1:0-21532 GCA_013400535.1 Scopus umbretta
TTTTTTTTTTTTAATTTTTATATCTTCCTTGAGGGGGGAGGTGGAGAGATCCTGAACTTAAATGTTAATGGTATCACAGGATGGCTCTAGCAGAGTAAATTTAGTGTAACACAATTTCCGCTACGTCTGGTAGCTCCATTAAGAACTGAAACGCAGTACTGTATTTATATTTTGTCTTTCACTATGAGCCAATTCTTTCACAAGTTACATACTCTAAGTCATCCGACATCAGACAGATCTCTCAAATGCGCATGAGAACATAACTTGGACTCTTCTGTTTAATACAATATATTTGTAGCTACAAAAAGGTAAGTTTTCGTATTAGAAGGTTGAACATCACAATGTGAATTAAATTTATGCGAAGGCAAGTATGTTCCACTCACAGAGAAATCACTGCATTGCACTGTGCTAGTGAAATGGGAATACCTGGGCAGAAATATATTTCAACTTTATGTATTTAGCCGAAAATGAAACTCCAAAAAACAATTATTTTTTTATGGATTTACTACAGAGTCCCTTCTTTGAAGCATCAAGAGCAGAACCTTGCAGAAATGACAGGTACCTTAGGTCAAGGTAAATAAATTGTTCAAATGAAACTGGAAAAAGCTGAGAGAAGCTCCAAGGCAAACAAGTTTACTTTAGAAACAATTTCTATAAGCTCATAGATGGCTTGGGGCTATTAAAACCAATGAAGAATCTTAAAGAGACAAAAAGGAAAACAGTGAGTTTTCCCTGATTGTTTTATCTTTAAATCAAAATCACAAATCATGCACTACAATCCTGAGCCACAGAAACCAACAGCAGAATACCCAAGAAATTAAACAGACCAGGACTTCAGTTTGGATAATTCACTGAAAGTCAATTAAAAAGAATGAAAAGGGTAGGTATTATGAAACTCACAGGAAAAGTAATTTAAGCAGTTCTGCTGAATATTTTAATCTCTCTTCTTACATACAATGGGAGTTTATTGATGGCTTTTTATAGTGTCAAATTCCAGTACTTACAGATTTACTTTTTTCTCTATTTTAAGTTTAAGCCTCTTTAGATCTTGAGGCTTTCATCCAGTTTTCAGCAAGTTTTTGGTGTCTTTCAAATGTAAATCTGATTGAAATTAATCACAAGCGAGCATCTTCTATTTTGTCAATTGATGCCCACTACTCAATGTATTGCTGAAGGAAGAGAAAGAAACAGCTGCAGGGATGAGAATCAAGACACGTTATCAAACCCTGCATTGTTGCCAAGTTAGAATCTGTCACGTACTTTTTCTTACGGATCTTTTTCATCTATGTTTTTTTTTTTTTCTTTCATTTAGGTATTTTAAGGAGTTACATTGTACATTAAGAATAGCTAATTACCATCAGCCATCTTGTGTTGCATGCTAGAAAAAAATATAAGAAATCATGTCTCAGTGTTCCTATATTTTTTTAATGTTTAAGCATTAAATCAAGACATACGGTGGGGCACATACCTGAAAACACTATATTGGTACTGATACAAATACTGTGGCGTCACACCTAATGTTAGGAAGTTCTGCTTGAAATGCATCTTAGGTGACACCACTAACACCAGTAAGGGTACACTTGCAATGGTACAAATTGACAATAATACCGCAATATTTCCAACTTCATTAAGAAGAATGGTTTAGTACAACTACAATATTGCAAATAAATACTAGCATAGCTGTGTGGGATCAGAGGAAAATTTGACATAGTTGCATGAATGGAGAAGCAAGGAAAAATCTCAAACCCAACAACAGCTCTGCAGCCTTATTTACAATGTTTAAAAAGACAATGATTACTGTAGGCTCACTGAAAAAAAATCAAGCTGTGTCTGCTTGCTCTACCTCTTACCCAGCCATCTCCCAGAGAAACCCAACCTCCTGTCTCTGTCTCCAATTCCTTTGGTGGGGGGGGAGAGAGCGAGCACTTGATCTCAGGAAGGCAAGTTCACCTGCTTCCTTACTTTAGGTTTTCACAGGCATCAGCTAAGGCTCCCAAATGTACAACAGACTTTACTGACACTTATTTCACTTTTCCTTTCCCCCGCCCCCTTCAAATACGCTGTTTTCACAGCTCTATAGAAATTGCAGTAAAAGACATCTTTGTCTACAGTCTGAGCAGACTTGTAAGTGAACAGATACTCAGAAACTAAAGCAATCTCCCACTCTAATGAAAATTCAAGATACCAAACATGGATGGAAATGTTCCAGCTCACTTGGGAGAGCAGAACCCCCGAGTCTCCCAAGAGCTGCATGGTGCACCGAATGTGGGCAAGAGCCAGCGGGCAAGTGACTGAGCACAGCCATATGAAGCAGCCAATACACCAGATCAGACATTTTCCTCACTGCAAAATATAACAGGGAGAGTGCTGTAAGCAGGGTTCCTGCAAGTCAGATTAATCATCATGGCACCGTTCATGAACAGAAGCTTTACACGAAGCGGCCCAGCAAGTAGCAAAGCACGCACCCCAACTGCAACAACTGCAAAGGAAAGGCAAAGAGTGTCCTTCCAATTGCATACTTGCAACAGAGTGGCCTCTGAGTTGTGTACGTGAAAATATAACCAACACAGGTATCCTAATTGGAGTTGGCCTGTAGAAGGAAAAGGGCTTTTTATTCAGCTACATGTTCACTCATGGAGTAATAAGTAAAATCAAATCCCATTCTGATTCATTTAGCACTCGCTCCTGTCTGGGTGTGAATACCCTAAGTAGTCTCTATGTTGTTCTGTTATCTCCATCACTGCAATTTCAGTCTGTTCAAACAAACTCTGAGCTTCTGGTACTGTGAAGTTGTCTACCTTAAGCCAAATTGCTAAAAGCCCTAAATGACCGTCAGCCACTAGAAAGGCTTTAGAAAGCCCAAGATATTACAAAATCACCACGGCCTCTCTTTAGAAAGGTAGGCTAGCTTGTTACTGTTCTCATTTTATATAACTCACCTGGGTCAGGGGAATGTCAATGAGACTACAGTACACTTTCTGGCTTATGCATCTGAAAACAAAGATTCCTCTACCGAAAAAACTTTTGCATTCATCCATCCATAAAAAGTCATACACACTTATATTTGATCCACATAAAGCACAATAATACCAACAGAACAGCTTACAAATAACATCAAGTAGTTGTTAAGACAGACTAAGCAAAAGTCCTCCTATGTGAAAGGGTTTTAATAAAAACCTCTTACAAAAGATGGGAATCCTTACTGGTTTATACTGCGTTGTTCACGGGGAGTAATCAGTGTTATGTGTCCTCTGTCACAGGCAGCGCTGACATGTCCGCAGTGAAACAACTGATGGGTTCTTCTCTACATCAGCACAGAGTTGCCCTGCTGGAAGGACATGACATGGGAATGGAACTGAAATCACCTCATCTCCTGTTAGCAATATAGCTGCTTCACCAGCTTGCTACAATCAAACACAATAAGCAATTTCTCTACAACGAGACCTCCTCAGATTAAAAGATCTGAGCATTTTCATTCTCAGACCTCTATGACTTTGCACTGAAAAGCCACAACAGCACATGTTATCACAAGCAGAGCCCTACAAATGGGACGCACCAGCTCCTGAGGAAAGATCTGAATGGCTTTAGAGAAACCAACAGTTTGACACATGGGTGTTTGCACAACATATACAGCAAGAAAGAAATAGTCTATCTTAAATTTGTATTACAGCATCTAGAGGAGAAAGTCTGATCTTTGTTCAGTACTGCTCAGCATTAGTCATTTACACCAGTATCAAATTCATTTGAAACAGTAAAAGAAGAAATATTTTTTTTTTTACAAATATATTAAGCGGTATTACATTTTTCATTGCCATTACCCTATTTAATCTCTTAAGTATTAAAGCAGAAGAATATCAACACCTTTATCAACATAAAGGCATTTGCAATGCCTATGCAAATACCTGTAAAAGAAAAAAAACAAAAACAAAACGGCACTAAGCAAAAATTAGACAATATAGTAACTGAAAGACAGCTTGTTTCATCTGATTTTTTTGACAGTGGGGCAGCACAGTGAGGAGGCAAGGTGATATTTTAGATTAGAACTATTTTTTCCACAAAAGCCTTGATTTTAAACTTACATTGTATATGACATTGCAGAGAACTTGAAGTTCAATAAAGGAAAATGCGTGCACATGGGAGCATTTTCTTAATTGGACTCTTGAGCTGAAGACTCAGATGTATTTCTGGTAGATGAAATGCTTCATATTAAATGTCAAGATGTAGTAAAGAAGTGACACTTAAAATGAACTGAAGAAAGGAGCAAAACGGAAGAGATTTAAGGCAGTGTTTATTAGCCAAGGATATTCTATGCATAAAGCAATTCACATTTTTAAACTAATTTCTGCCTGAGACAACGATTGGGTGTTAGGAGTCAGGAATACAATGCAAAACCAGTATCACAGGGAAGAAGGAAACTCCTATAGAAATAACTAGAAAACACGTAACACAGTTTAGAGCAAAATCACTATCTTCAGCCAGTCTAATTAACACCAATTGTACTCCATTTTTGCTCTATAAATATACCCTAAGGAACATTTTTCCAGAAACATATCTCTAGAGCCTTATTCAAGTTTGCAGTCAATACCTGGTCCAAGCAGGCAACCTCCAAAGCCACAGGCGTGTTTCCTCTCCTGCCACTTGCACCCGGCTGGCTGCAAGACCTTTGCATTTTGGCAGCTTTAGGCCCGTTCAGTAACCATCCTTTCCTCTCAGCTTCCCTCCACAGGGGTACCATTTTCCCTTACCACTGGATGGCTTCTGGTTCCTCTTGCCCTTAGCAGACCTCTGCACGTCTCACTAGGATCCTTCATTTTCTACAGAGACCCTGGAAGGTCAGTGATTCTGACCTCACTTTAACATCTTTTTAAAAACTTCTGAAGATTTTCCACGCATTCAGCATATCATTACTCTCTTGCTATGGCCACCTCCGAATCCCTTTCACTCTTTGAATTAGTTCCCTTTACTCATCACCTATTTTAATTCAGCTTCACCAGCTTTCTCTTTTCACCCTGTCAGACACTTTTCACATCCATCTTCCACAATCCTCCCTCCCTTTTAAAAATGATACAGTTTCTTCTATCACCTCTGACAAGGCGTCCCTTCTGTTATTGACATCATGGCACCATCGCATCCTGAGGTCTGATTCTCCTCCTGCTCCTCCTCTCATGCTGCTGAAACATGTGTGAGAAAGTGCTCTGATTTTGCTGGCTTCCTGCACTTTGCATCGATTCTTCCTTTTCTCATCTTTGTCCTTTTTCTTTCAGAACACCCCAGACTGATCTTTCTGCTGTCAGCCCTCGTTACCACTACGGCTCCCTCTTAACTGCCACCATGCACATGCTCCTATTTCAACTCTTATTAACTTTTAATCTGGAAAACTAACAATCTTCTCTATACATCTTTCTTGATCAGCGCACTCACTTGCTAGTCTAGAACTGACCTTTAAAATCTTACCAGCCCTGATCTGAAAAAATCCTGAAATTTATGATTTACTCACATAGCCTAGATTTCTCTGTCT
This sequence comes from Scopus umbretta, assembly GCA_013400535.1. Lineage (NCBI taxonomy): Eukaryota > Metazoa > Chordata > Aves > Pelecaniformes > Scopidae > Scopus > Scopus umbretta. Next base: position 5,519 of record VZTL01012597.1, read on the forward strand.
TTAACTTTCACGTTCTTTTTATATCTGCTCATCAGAACTGATGCAGATTAATAGGTATAGCTCCTTTTTACCAGTCCTTGATTTATTTTTTCTTCCTATTTTCAGTATCTTCAGTATCTGAGGAGCGCGATTTGTCTTTTTCTGCTTCTCAGCTGAGCCATGCTCAGGAAAGTCAAGGAAAGTCAAAACTAGAACTACTACTGTTTTTAAAAATAAGACTTAGATATTACTACAGATTTACACTCCTACTGCTGGAAATGACAAAGAGCAGAAAAAGGAGTAAGTAGAAAGTAAGCAAGGAAAGAGAGGGAAATGCAAGCCAGCTTGTAGGCTGCATCAAGATTAAGGGTGGCTTTGGAGCTAAGGAACTCATAATCCTCCCGCCTGCACTGCCAGTCTTCCAGTCTTTTTCTCGAGGTTACAACATGCCCTCACAGTTTTACCTGTCACTGGGTCCTGGGGGTAGCTTCTCCCAAATGCCCCTCTGCCATTTTCCTTCTCCATTATCATCGTATCATGCTTTAAAGAGGAGGATGCAAACAGACAGGTTCAATGGTAGAAAGATTAAACTTAAGCTATCGGACAGAGCAGATCATTTTTATATATGGAAAAATAAAGCTGCAAAGTTGATTTATTTAATAGATGTCCATCCCAACCAGCTGGAAGTAAAACAACTGGCACGTGAGTGGTAGCAACATGCAGATCAATGCTACATGAGGATATTTGTCACTGTTTATATCTAACACAGGTGTATATTAATTATATATTTGCTGGAAGGCAGCCAACAGTCAGACTTCCAGGGAAGCACTTATACAATGGTCTTATACACAAAGATTAAAAAAAAAAATAAAAAGAAGCCCATAATTATCCACCTTCTCTGCTGTTCATACTAATTCTCCAGCCCCATGCTAGAAGAGCAATTGAAAATGGATGCTCACAGGAACTCTTTGCAGAATTCATCAAATACTAGTCTTTGACCTACCACAAAAAAATACTGACTACAACAAAACTTTCAGGGTCAATATTTTATCTTCAAGCCAAATGGAAATTCTTTTGCTAGATCTGAAAGTGGCTTGTACATAGAAAGACACAAAGAATTCTAGCAAATGTCAGCAGCAACATAACGTATACATAATTGTAACAGGAACAATGAATCTGCTTGGCATTAACTTCACTAAGTCACTTCTGGGTCAGTTCTACTGCAGAATAGCAATTTTAAAAAGAATCTGCAAGTTAGCTCTAAAAGCGTACATTTACTCACTTACTTGCAAAACTCTCCTTTGACTACAAGCTTTAAAAAGTTTGAGGAATTTGGAAAAGTCTGGAGCAAAATGATTTTTTTGTAAAGCCAACTGACTGACACTGCCAAGAAAACAGAAGTGTTTTTAATTTTTCAAGACACAGGTATCAAAAAGTCAGTCTGAAAAGGAAAGAATTATATCTCAAATAATAATCAGCCAGGAACTTGTAACATCTTAGTTAAATAATTTAATCTTGAGCTTAACAGCTTTTACCAATGCCGTAGCATGTTGTGATTACAAAACATCATTGCTCTTAGGAGAGGTTCCCTGCAGCTGGCTACTCCAAGATTGCGTGCAGAGCCACGACGGAACCTGGCCCGTCCACAGGTGAGACCTGAGGTTAGGTACAGCTCCGAACTCAGCTGCGGTGGTAATTTAACTCTGCTGGAAAGTGCACTTTTAAATTTCTCTCACTTCCTATAAATATCCTGTTTTAAACCTTTTTTTTTTTCCCAAGCAAATACAGTTTTTTATTTCTTTCCAGGCACAGTTTTTTCTAAACGGCAATAAATATTGGCCCTTTCTCCTTATTCTAAAGTTAACGATGGTTGTGTTTAGATCAGAAAGAATTAAAAACCTGATATATGATTATACAATTTTTATTGTCAGAACATTTCACTTCTAAGCAGATTATTTCCCAAAAGCCACACACATAGGTATAAAATGTGTTCATATTTTGTAATCTTAAAAAAAAAAAATAATTGAGGTTTTTAAAATCTGTATTTTAAGTGGAAAGAAACATAATCAGTCTAAATCCATGGCAAACCACCGTGCTTTGCCCATAATATTACACGTCCAATGAAGAGATATATTATGTGAGGAATCACTTTTTTTCAGCTCTGTCGTCTGTTTGTTGTGCATCAGAAACCATGTTTATGCCATTTGTATGTGTAGGTAGTATGAGAGCTGTCATTATAATTGCATTTTTCAGAGAGAGGCACAATGATATTTGCATTTTCACTTGCAAGATTATACAGTTAGGAAAGTCTGCCTTTGCAAAGTGCACGGAGGGAGAATCTGATTCTCCCTGGCAGTGGGAGAGCAGAGGTGAGGACGGATTTGTCTTCTACGAACATCCCTGCAGAACGGTGGGAGCCTGTGGATGCAACCTGAAACACTCTTCAGCCTGCTACAGTCCGCAGGGAGACCAACAAGCCCATTTAATCCTTGCTGCTGACTGGCTGAGATTCAGAGGTGTGAGATAAATGATGCCTTCAGCCAACAAAACACTGGAAATAACAGAGGCTGAAGATTCCTCCTATACCATTGGCTTCGTACAGACTTCTGAACTTTCATGCAGAGACCTTGTTTGGCTGTTTCTTCAAAAGTACAATGCTCATAGTCCTTTCCCTCTTTTCTTGGTATGAGAGGCTTGCACATGGCTCATCCTTTTGCGCTAGAAAAACCTAATTGGCTCCTTCTGTGACACTTTATAATTGAGATCTTTTCTGAGCTGATCTTTGAGACTGCCCAATAGAATTTCATTCCTATTTATCAGTAACGTGTTCGCTAATGCATTACATGGCACCATTAGCATCTATATACTCCAAAATTAGCCAGTGTTTCCATTAGGGAATTATAACTCATCCTCACAATTTAATTCCAGACAGAATTGTAGCTTTCAACGTCAGAACCCAGAGTGATTTAAATAATGGAATTGGGTATAAAATCTGTTTAGTTTCCAGTTTATATTTTATATTTCAAACAAAATGCAAAAATATTGAAAGAGTTAAAATTGGGTTATTGTAAAGCACATTTAGGATACAGTTTTACACATACCAAAGATTGCTTCTTTTGTGCATTTATCTTTTTTAAATAACATTATTTCTATGTTGAGTATTCTACAAATACTTTTCTCAAAATGAAATTTCACAAGGATACTTACTATACAGATTTGCACATCCATCTATCACTGTACAGATAACTAATACCATTACATGGGTAGTTGATAAAAGAGTATTTTGAACGTATAATTGCTATGAAATTCTGAAGAATGTATAAAGAGCTCTGATATTTTTCAGTTGACAGTCCTACACCATCACGCTGTATCAAAGACAGCATTTTACATTCAAGAAACAGCTTTCTGCAGAAGAAAGATGAGAGTGCCAGGAAACTAATTTAAAAAATGAGCAGCAATCTTTGACCAAGGTTTTCAAAACAGTATGCCTAAATGCAGGTTTTAAGTGCCCAGATATACACCATTCTTTATTAACCAGTTGTTCTGCACATGATGGGTAAGACACGATGTTTACAGTCCCAGGGAGAATTCCAGATGTTTCTGCTACTTTTGTTAGTAAATGTTGGTAACCATGGATAAACTCTCCTTTGATTTACAATTAACTCTGATTCTATGACCTACTTAAAACAATGCATATAACAAACACCTTCCCTGTTGGTTTTATTCCTTTTATTCTGGTTTTTATTTCAAGTTTTATAAAATTATTGTTTCATTACATCACTGCACTCAAATAATTTCATTTTATATTTCTATTTTATGTATGTATCACAGAATCACAGAGTCTGGAAGGGCCTCCAGAGGTCATTTAGTCCAATCTCATGCTCAAAGCAAGGCCACTTGGATCAGGTTGCTCAGGGATGCGTCCAGGCAAGTATTGAAACCCTCAAAGGATGGAAATACCACCACCTCTCTGGGAAACCTCTTCCAGTACATGGTCATACTCATACTGAAAATATTTTTTCTTAAATCTTATCAGAATTTCCCATGTCAATCTCTTTTTTCCTACCATTGAGTGTTCCTGGGAAGAGCCTAGCTCCTCTACAGTGTCCTGTTAGGTTGTTAAAGATGGCAATATATCCTCCCTTAACTTCTTAAGGCTGAACAAGGTTCTCCTTGAGCATCACGTCTTTCAGATCCCTGACTACCTTGGTTACCCTCAGCTGGACTCATTCAGTTATATCAAAGTCCTCCTTGTACTGGGCAGCCCAAAACAGGACACACCACCCCCAATGGTAGTCATGTTCTATGTGCTAAAGAAACGCTACAATGAATTTACTTTTCTTTTTATAGATCCACCATATTTACATTTATAATGCAATATTTTAAATTTATACTTATGTTTACAATATTTATAGTAAAGTAAGGGTATTATACCTTTAAAAATAGAGCTTTTGTTACATATTCAAAAAATATTCAATAAATAAATAAATGCATTTGATTAAAACAGTTAAATCTTTGCTATATACCCCCAAGAACACTAGTAAGCAAAATGATAATTGAGCTGTTTTCCAAGGGGAAGTAAGTGTGGCACTCTCACTAAACAATTTTAATGTAGCATTAGAAACCATTACATATTAACTTTGGAAAACAGTACTAAGGAACAAATGTCCACTGAACTAGTCCACAGAAGAAAAATAAAATGAAATAGAAAAAAAAAAAAAAAAAGCTGATAACATTACAATTCAGAGTCACAACTTTTAGTTTGTTTAGACTTCCAAAAATCCATTACACATTTGCCTTACAGACTTAATCCTGTTATAAAATTTATTTACGAAGTTTTGTAAGGAAGGTTAAGTTACAGGAGTCATACACAAATACCAAAATTGCAGAGACAGAAATTATTACCCCCATGACTATTATGACAAAGCAAAGGATGAGATGCAAACATGAAAAGATGTGTTATTTCCATTTGACAAAAGTGGGAGACAGGATGCTAAGCAGTGAAATAAATTGCCTAAGGCAACACACGTGCTGAAACCAAATCTTCTGAAGCCCAGACTTACGTCTTACGGTAATTCAAGAGCTCTGGTTTCAGTTCCTGCACATTAACCCATCTTCTGAACAGCCATGATTCTATTCCACTTAATCAAATGACAGAACTCAGACTGACTTAATAGTATAGGGGCAGCACTTAGGAACGGACAGGTCTCTCCTGTCCCCACAGAGCATGATAAACCCCAGTGGTGAGGTGGCCCTGGGAGAAGCTGGGGCACGTGCAGGGTTGCGCTGGGTGAAGAAAGGATGCAGGAGGGCGCTCCCAGGCTGGGACACAGGGACAGGCTCCTTCCCGGGGCTGCACTAACAGGGAGACTGAGCCACCCTCACTCCAAACGGGGAAGTGCTCATCATTCGCACCTCAACTGTGTTGCCTACTACTCCATTCACTACCTCTCCCTTATCCCGAGTCACCTGTACAACAACTTTATTACCACAATACCACGTTATTAGTTTATTCTCTCTCCTAACCTTCTACTCAGTGCCAGCCCACTCAAGCCACCTATACCTTCTCCAGAAAAATCTTGAGGATATGATTTTGTTCCTTTTGAATATCTCTAAATCTCTCTAGATCTGCTGTTAACTATGCGATATATGCACACATATAAACATACAGACACACACGCAAAACCTACAGAGTATGTAACAAGCACTATATTTGGTACAGTAGAAATGAAAAGCTGTACAAAAATATTTATTTGAGCCTGTGCTATTAAAAAAAATCTCAAATATTCTACTATGCCATAACATTTTCAAATAGGAAACTCATACATTTTCCTTTCAGTTTGTTCAAGGGCTTTAGATGTTCCTTAGTATACCTTTCTCTATCCTCAAAATAGGTAAATAAAAATCTATTACTATAAAAGTACTTACTTTTTAAAGTTTAGATCTAAACCAACGCAAAATAAAGAAAAAAAACCCACACTGATTTTAAACAAAGAGTATGAAAATAAGCAGTTTCTATTTAAATTTGAATGTCATATTACAGATAGTCATGTAGATAGATTTGTTTACCAAAATTTAGAGTCTGGTTCAAGGTGAAGTCCTCCCCAAAGCATTAGAAAATGAATAGCCACGCAGCACGGAGAAAGTTTTCTGTCAATCTATGAACAAGTGGAACTACTGCAGTCAACACACGTGCAATGATTGCACATTTGATTACTCAATATACAGCAACACATAGAAAGAAGCCTTCCAGACCACCTTTGCTACAAGTAAGTATGAAAGGAGAGATAAAAAAAAAAAAAAAAGTTGCAATGAACAAAAGCGGCACAATACTACTTATTAGTACATCTACTATTCCACTGCTACACGTGCTGTATAGTCAAGCGCAGACACAAAGACCTATAAAAGTGTTGGGATGCCGCTGCCTACAAATTTTGCCCCTTACCTGAAATGCCTTTAAAACTAAAACTATTATTACATCTAAATGGTCAGAGTATTATGATTTGGGTATTACAGTCAAGTCACAAAATCAGCCTTCATCTACTGTTCTTGTCACAGCCTTGGTACCACAGACATGAATGTGACTCTCATTCATTTCAATAGCAGCAGTGGTTGTTACAAGCTGAAAGACATGATGAAATTGATTTTAAACTGATTAAGGGGAGCATACAGCACCAGTTCATTCCCAGTTTTATCTTCTGTTACTGTTTCCATTTTGCCAGGCATCTGGAAACAAACGGAGGAAATATGATATTTTCTCTAGCCACAGTAGTAAAATATTTCTATTCTGTTTGTGGAAAAATTGGTACAATGTTTGCATTAGATATAATGCTATTTTCTCTCATATATTGATTTAATTTTACCAAGTGCTTGGTTAAATTTTAAGCCTGAATGAAACTGTTCCCAGTCAAAAACTGTAATATCCAAGGCAACATTTCTTGTCGCAGTTCATTCAAGGACCTGAAACACTATTGCATTTCAAAAAACTGATGCTGCGACAGGAACTGAAGCATCCGGTAGAACTGCAAATGTGCTGTGATGGGCGAAGCTGAGAGGGAAGCTGGGGAAAGAGAGGGCTGATAGATAAAGTCACTCTGGTCCTTCCTCCTGCCCTCCCCTGTGCCTGGGGTTTGTGGGTGCAGCCCGTGAGAAGAGAGGCTCCCAAGGAGCTACTTGACACCCCGCTCCATGCCTTTGGCATGTGATGGGCCTCCTGAGGCGGTCAGGTCACAGCAGAGTTACTGCATAAGCCCAGGACTGTCCAGTAACTAAACCGTACGCTGACCGGTTCTGGGACTTTCTGAACATCTTCTGTTTGCTGGACTTTGCACAGTTTTGGGCTGCTAGAGGGCATTCCCTCGTGTAATTCCATATCATTTACCATAATCAACCCTGGGAGCAGAATTCAGTGGCAGCAGAAGCAACAGTGGAACATGGCAAATAAGATACAAATAGGATGTAGATGTATGAATGATTTTTTTTTTGCATTAATAAAGGTATAAATAAATGAATAGCATTGATTTTATTTCTTGTTTGAGGAATGTAAGTTGTCTCACCTTTGGCAGTGTTAAAAAGTCATCTAAGCCTTTTTTATTAAGGTTACGATGGCACTTATCTAAAACAACTTTGCATGAAAACAGAGTAAAAAATTGGACAAGAACTACTGTCAATTAACAGACTAAGTAAAATACCTTATTAAAAAATACTTAAGAACTATGATTATCTTATCAAAGATAGTTGCTTATCGGTCTCTATGACAGATGTTTAAAGTAAATATACCACATTAAGCCAGTAATGTATATCCTGATTATGAGGTAAAAATTGCTTTATCAATTATATTCACAGAAGTTCGAAGCATATGTACATGATATATATAGCAAGATATTGCTAATGCTGGAAGGAAAACAGATTCTACAAAGGAGGTTCTGAGAAGAGTAGCCACATCAAAATTCGCTTTTGTTCCACTTACAAATAAAAATGAAACCTTTCAACTTTCCAACTAAATAATAAACAAATAAAATAATGGCCCAGAATGATTTGTCTAGGCAGTAGAGTCCTCCACATCTCAGAGGCAGGCTGAAGAAACCCCCAAACCCAAACTTGTTGGCTACAGTACTATATTACTCATACTGAGGTTGTTCCATGGGACCACATACACATACATCAGTCGAGAGATCCACGGACAGACCAATTTTAGAATGTTCAGGGTTCAAGTGCCTTATCTATTCTGAGGTACAAAAAAAGCCCTCAACGCATCCAACCAGAAATTGTACCCTAACTGCCTCACCCCCCCTCAAAATAACCCAAAAACCGAAAAGCCTCCCTTCCCCTTTTGCTGACCTAATGCCACACATAGCACATGCACGCCAACATCCCAGAGATCCACCGCTGAATCCCAAGGTTCTTTTGGTAACACGTTCTTACATGGGTCCTCCCTACCTTCTCCATCAGTTGCCCCAAATGATTCCTGCAGAGGTAGTGAGAATTAGTTACACACAGAGAATTAATTACATACTAGCTGGATATTGCCCAGAACATGCAAATGAGTGTTAGGTAAGATTAATTACATTAAAAATATTAGTTATAAATCATGCAGTAGGCTGCAGAGCACTAAATAGCATTGAAACACAAGGCTATTTAGCATGTTGCCATAGAGCAATAAAAGGTTTTGCTCAAACGAGTGTATGTTACTTTCACTTAGGTGAAACTCGTTAGTGAACTGAAGTGAACGTTCAGTCTGTATTGGGATTTTTGGTCAAGAGGGACTGGCAGAACAGGCCTGTACAGCACAGGACAGTGAATTTATAACTTGGCACATCTAACATAGAATTCAACAGACTAGGAACACCTGTGGTATTTCTAAATGGCTTTCTATGTATGGCTCGACCAGTTCACAATGAAGATAAAAGTGACAGAAGTGATTAGTTTTGTTTGCATTCAAGTTGATAAACAAAAGTTACATGTGTATTTGAATAAATCATACATCATGAATTATGAAATTATGCAACATTGGAATGATGAAAAGCATTGATTTCTATGTCTGCCTAAGGGCAGACAGAAAGAACAAAAAAATGAGAACTGTAGCATCTTCACTAGGAATATTTAAAAAATTATGTACATTTTACCTGTAGGAGCAGATCAATACAATAATTTTATTTTTAAGCTAAGACAGCCTTATCTCTTATTCTATCTAGTCTCACACATATGCAACGATATTCACATAATGTCTATACCAGCAAGGTACAATTTTTGAAAATATAACACTTCGCTGTGATTTCCTGGCAGCAGAGATCATGTTTTTGCTCTACATCTTGCACTTAGCACAAGCATCCTGGGGCTAAGTGACATTTGCCTTCTTCACTCTACAAAAGAAAATGCTACTTACTTCAAACAATTAATGACATGTTGTGAAGGACTGGTTGAAAAATATACATTTCCAATTTTATATGCAATATGGAATAAAATGGAGAAGTACTTATAAAACAGTCGAAGTTCTTCCCCAGGAGGACAATATGCATCCAAGTCAACATGTTAGGGGTTTTTTGTGGGTTGGTTTGGTGGTTGTTTTTTTTTAAATGGCTAATAGCTCATAAACAGGCCTGCACGAGAGCCTGTCTGTAGGTCTGTCTGTCTGTGTGCAGTCCTGGGGAACACACACCCCCTTAGCATTACACTGACACTGGACATGGCAGTCTGATAGGGCACGCACATCCTCCTTGGGATGTGGAGCCCTCTGACTGCTCATCAGTCCAGCTAGCTCCAACGGGAAAATGTACAGTATTAATGCTAATACAGCACAAGTTTGTGCTGCATGGTCTCGGGAGAGGCATGAGAACAACGTGCCAACTTTCCAGCTGGGAGAACAATATGTCTATTCTTACTGATAATGCTCTTGTAGCTGTCGCAGCCTCAGGACAGGACTGAGTCAAAGTTTGCAGGGCGAGGGAACATGTTTTCTTAGATCAACTAATGCGACGGAAGAATAGACAAGCTGTCAGATACACAGGAATTTTTCAGCTTCTGTTGGATACCAAAATCACGGACTCGGGAGAGATACTATTCTTATGGAAATTTATAATCTCCCCTATCTTGGTCCTTTCCCCGCAATCCCTTCAGTGTTCCATAGGAGATAAATTACCTGCTTCTCTCTCCTGTACAAATAATTGCTTTCTCCCTAACCTCACCCTTCTTCCTTTTACTTACAATTATTCAGTTAGCAGCACCTTTTTTTCTCTCAGAAGCTCCGACTAACATATCCACTTAAACATGCAATTTATTCTCAACTTCTATTTAGCTTTGAAGTTTGCTGCTCTTATGTCAGATGAGTCTGGTGCACCTGAAAGCTCATCCACGTTTTTCCAGGCATCCCAGATTCCAGTAGAGCTGCACAGAGTCTGGAGATGCTTTTGCTGTCCATTCTACACTGCTCACTGAAGAAACTGCTATGGTGAGGAATAGATTTGGTAATGCTGTGGATGGTAAATGAAATTTTTGTTGTCGGGAAGTTACTAGGTAAGGACCACTCATTGTTAATCATTAATTGGCTGTTAAGGTACACTCAAGCAGTTGCTAGAAAATCTTCTTTATAAATGTCATGAGGTTCCTTAAATAGAATATATAAAATATGCAATTAAACATATATAGAGATAGTACGCCTACACTGTCTCAGAAGTCAAGGTTACCTGGTGGAGACAGGGACTTTTATTGCTTTTATTTAGGAAAAAAGGAAATGTTTCTAAATAAGTACTGTGATTCAGCACTGTCTTTAGTACTTACAGTCCAATAAAAAAAATATTAACTATAATTTACCATTAATGGACAGAGATACAATCCATTTTTTTCAGAGATTTAGTGCCAGTTTATTATCATCTGAACAAAACAGATAATGTATATGTTTTATCTTCATAAGAGGCACTGAAAAAAATCACTAATTTCAGCAGGATAAAGATTAGATTTTTGTTCTCTTTTGGAAGCTTTGAGGACAGCAGTTACAATCTTAAATATGTCACACTGTCCTTAGTTTGAGCAAAATTTTAATTTTGCTCAACAGAAGAACAGTCCTTACATAAGTTTTAATGCTTCCCATATAAAACAAAGTTTAAAAAAAAAATGGCCAGTTTCATGTTAATAATCCTAGCATATATTTGAGAAGTTTTGAATTTCAGATTAAAACAGGATTCAGGCAATCACAGGACTTGCTCAGAATGTTGAATATGAATAAGAATATGAAATTCTTTCTTTGAGGAACAAATAATATTCTGCATGCACCTAACAAAAGCTTACGTACCTTTGATGTAATTTCACATAGCTACACCATTGTATTTTGTATATGGTTATATTACTACGTTATATACAACTGGTTATATACAATATTTGCAGTAGAGGAACAGTTGAAGATCTGAGGAACAAGCTAATTCAAAGGAAGAGAAATCATAGTCTCAGGCCAAAGAACTAGAAACGCGCATCCTGCAGAATCCTGCCCTGCCACTTCCCAGGAAGCAGGATAGGAAGAGCCTTAACGACAGGTCGCCTGTAGCCCACTGTATTTGGGTGAAGAGCCTTTACAGGTGCACAAGGGGGAGATGCTCACATGGAAGAGGAGTTACTGGCTTTGCTTTTTGGAATGGAAGAATCCGTCAGCTCATGTTGAGCACAAGTGGCCACACAGCCCAAGCTTTGTAAAGATTTCTGATGAGCGTCCTCAAGCGACTGCATGCTCCTGCATAAAGGCACTACACTGGGAGGACTCTGATGGTGACACTGCCTTAACCAATGTACACTCTTTAGAATACAGTGCAAATAGCTGTGGGGAAAAAGGGAATGACTCCACCTGTTTCTCTCTGCATTTTTCCCCCTCTATGATCAGAGGTTCCAGATAATCTAACAAAGTGCAGAAATGCAGAGTGAAAAGCAAGCTGAATCTTTGATATAACTACAGACATGACTGAAGTCAGCAGGACTCTTCCAAAAAGGAACTAAGGCCTGCCTATTCCAGTAGAAGCATTTTATAAACGTGGATGATAGATCATTATGTATTATGGTGTCTCAACGGTAATAATAGCAATAAGAAATAATTTACAACTAGTGCCCTGTTTATGGCCTCATAATAGTATGACTTAAATGCTGCACAGACCTTGGGCTAGGTCTCAACGAAGAGTGAAAAGTTTTGTTCTTTATGAACCTTGCATGATGGCTATTTTATCTGAAGAAGAAAGCTGTTTAAAGTATGAGAGCAGGACGTTTTCCCTTGGTGTGTCTCTTGCAGTATGACTAATGTGCCCTTTTGATTTCTATTGTATGAAAATCCACTGGGAGGTTTAGGGTAGTTTTATTGCAGAAACCTATCAGATCTTATTGGCCTTCTAGGGTGATTAGTGGTAGGTTGTTTCTCACAGCTCTCCTTTGTTCTCTATCATTGTACCTCTCCTTGAGCTGCTCCAGTGAGGTTTACAATGCTAAATCTTGTTTTGCAGGAATGCGTAGGATGGTTTCTATAGCTGGATTTCTGTGTCACGAAGAATTGCATAAGGTGTCCTTAAAAGTGACAGAACTGGTTGCAGTGGATCTCTCTTTTCAGTTCATAAACTTTATTGATTTTTTTCAAATACAAATATGCCATTAAATTCAGAGTCAAAAGCAGCTGGATATTACAAGCCTTCCATGGAAACAAGTGTTCAGATTTTTGGATGTCTTCCAGCCACTTTCTCATGCTAGACTGGTGGAAAGCAGGCTTGAAACCGGTGATGCCTGCCAGGATCAACGCAGGATTTTTCTCTTATATGGCTAGAATAAAATCTCTAAAACAGTTGACAGGAATATGTGTGAAAGATACAGGTTTAAGTGATATATGCCTGTCCCATCCTTAGCTTCAGAGCAGCACATTGGTAGCAAATACAACCACCCAGAGAAACCCTCACCCTTCCACTTGCTAACCAGACAAGAGTGTAGTATTTTACATCGTGATGATACAGCGTGGGACTCTGAAGTTTTTCCATAGTTGCTCGTCCTGAGAGAAATGAGGCAAAGCCAAGGTCACTAATACAGAGGTACACAGCTAAAAAAGGACTTGTGTGTGATACCTCGCAGTAACCCGCTACAATCTGAACTCCAGTAAGCTTTGGAGAAGTCTGGAACTACAACAAAAATTTGTTGCTAATCCACATAGTCTGTGACAAAAAGAATTAATTCCTCATTCCTCTGAATTCAAGGGATAGGATAAGTAGAGGTAGAATTTCACAAAATCCAGGGTCTGAAGCTCCTTACTCTATAGTTAGAATAATAATCAGAAATGTTAATGCAAATGGTCTGTTCTTGTCATTTGTATTATCAGCTGGATGAAAATCTTTAAGATTACTAATTCATTTGCTAAAAAAAAATAAAGGATGCCTAGCACTCTGTGAAAGCAGCTTAACTTGGGCAGAGCTTTTAGTGGGCAAAAAAAAGGAACTTCATAGGGGTACTCAAAATATTTAACTTTTTTAAAATGGAAAATTTTTGTTTTCTTGTTTTGACACAGTGTTTTGAGACTACATTTAGCTACATTAATTTTAGAAAAATGATCTAAGCAAAGAATTTTTCATTCCAGATCAGGCCAAAATTTCACATTAAATATTTTTAGTATTTAAACTCCAATACAAAATACAGACTTTTTCCACATATCTCTAATTATTCTGACCTGGTTTTCTGCAAAAGCATTGTTGTGTTGTACACTCAGTTGCCATTCATTTCTCACAGCATTTCTTTCTTACAACTCCTTGTTCAATTCATAGAGAACATAAACAATTAGCCCAAGCAGTAATGTTGAGTAACACCTGAAATGTCTTCCAGTACCCCATATTAATTTAAAAGTAATAACAATGAGAATGTCAGTGCATCTTAAAAAAAAATTTATTGCTATTTTCTATGTGCAGCAGTCTGTGATTCATTGGTTGGCACAGAGAAAATCTTTTGCTGAAATACTAAGCAGGTTATAAAACATCATTTGTGTTTTACTTCTGCAGTGGTTTTAATCCGTCATTATAAAACCATCCAATTAGGACAACAAGAAAGGCGGCTATATTTTTTAAGTATTGTTTCTGCCCAAATTAACTGCTTCATTTTGACATAGCACATTTTTGCCTTATAATTTTTCTGAGGTGTTACATTTGATTTTTATGTCAAAGAATTGCACAACGTATTTTATTTTTGTTTTAAATGGGAGCTATGGGAAATCTGTCTTGATTTACTCAGAAACTCATGCTAGGATAGCACAGAGTTTTTGAGCAAAGACAGCATGTTAACCTATATACGCTACACCGGAAGACAGCAAACAGAATGTAGTAGGTTTGTTCCCACTACAAGTCCAAGCGCTTTGAATTCAGGCTTTTTATGAACTTGTGTTAGACCATTAATTATCTTATTAAATTTTATTAAGTATCACAAAAAGGGAAATCTTGTCTATAACTTTGAGGCAAACATCTGCTTTTGTAGTAAAGTGCTATTTACTACTAAGCTTTATAGTAGCAAAACCAGCAACAGATCTCCAAATCTGTATGCAGTTTCTGGTTTGACTTATAAATATATTCACTCACTCAGCGGATCAAGGCTTTTTTTTCATCCCATTGTAAAGGTGAACACGGCACCACAGAACCACGCTTCTTCACTCAGGATTTGCTTCATGCATTTCCGAGATGGCAACATGTTTTAGTGCAGTATTTGCTCCTTTGTTTTAGGTTATACAAAAACATTATTTTAGACATATACCCAGACGCTTCCCTCTCTCACGCTTTTGCCAACTCTGTCAGGAAAAGGGATTTTTCTTTACAATTCTTCAGGACTAGTTAAGAATAAACCCAGACCTCTCTCCAAGATTCTTTGGGGATGGACTCTTACAATAAAGTTTTTCTCAGGGCACTGACAAAACATGTACATATCTAAAATACATAGCACATCTGATGAGTTAACATGTTATATTTTTGTTGTAGCCACATACTTTTGGCAGGCTCCTACTCCTCACACTGTAACAATGGACTTTTCTTCCAGTCCTCTCACCACTTCCTCTCCCTTCCTGCCTCAAGTCTCTACCTTAGCACTCATAAAATAGAGAAGAAAACAAAATAGGGTTAGGAAATAACATCCAGAATGAGGAGCACACATTCTTTTCACATGAGAGAAGTAGTAGCGAGTCTATTTAAGCTAAACTAGCAGCCAAGGTACACCATAGCAACAAAGCAAGCAAGGACCAAATCATTCTAAAATGGCACAGCACGTTCTTGTACAGATCCCTGGACTTATTGTATAAACATGCAACACATCTTCCACTGGCTTTTCTTCCTAACATTACATTTTGCTCTTTTAAGTTTATAATTGTCCTAACCACCTGGTACATGGTAAGAAATTGTTTTCCCAGGGAGAACACAGCTTAATTAGCCTCTACATGGTATTTATCCTGCTTATTTCCTTGCCAGTTAGAGAAGTAAATTATCTGACAAAAATGTCCCAAATGCGTTTCAGTTTAAATTCAGATTTGCCTCTCTCTTGCACACACTTCATGTTGAGTCTCTCACTTGCACAAAACTCTTCTGCTGTCAATCTTATTCACAGCAGAAGCAATGGTAAACTGGAGATTTATTGAAAGTGGTCTGTGATGGAGAATTACACGCACACATTTCTCCCTTTCTTTCCTTATTCTTCATTACAGCTTTTGGATCTATTGATTGTCCTACACGGGTATTTATGCTTCACAGGATTTTTTTTGGCCACCTGGTCCACAAGAGCTTTTTCAGGTAACAGAGCAATGCTATAGACCTTAGGAAGTTATGGACAAGCATATATTTCAAGGATTTATGACTGACTGATAATTACTGAATTAATATCAAACCAGCAGCAACGTTCTGTGTGCCTTCACATAATTTCTGGCACTCTATTAACACAAAAAAATTTCTTCAAGAAGAAAAGGTAAGAGTCAATGCTGACTCCTCTGGGGTTCAGGTACAGAAGGGTGGGTTGTTTCACTAATATCACTGGATTTCTTTCAGGGAATGATTTTGCAGTGCT
>VZTL01012598.1:6484-18120 GCA_013400535.1 Scopus umbretta
TTATTAACACCCTGTTTCATATTGCATTTTTTGAATGAGTAGAGCCATGCTGTAAAGATAGGAATATATCATTCAGCATGTCTGGCTGTATTTCCCAATTGCTGTTAAGAACAAAAACTATTAATACTAAAACATGGTGCTCAAGAGGTAAGGTCAAATTCATTCTGCAGCTATAGTGACATTGTAATTAATGAGAGATCTGTATATGGCAAGAAAGGAGAATATTGACCCATTAATACACATTTGAAAATCAAAGACCATTCATCTCCGGGTACTTCTAGCACGTGTTAAATGTTACATGATTTTTTTCCCTCTAAATGAAGGACAGAAAAGCCATTTAAAAACTAGAAGTAGTTGAATCTATAAATGATACTTGAAAGTCCAAAACTTGTGCAGCATTATGTCAAAGCAGAACAGGAAGAGCACAGGAAAACAATATCTGGAGCAGCTGGAAGGCTACAAAGATCTGCTCTGGCTTTCAGGTTGGGTAAGTGCTTTATCGTATGCAGTAAGTGTTATTGTTCCATTATAAGTATGGGGAAATTAAGCGTAAATGTGATGCCCAGAGCCATTCATGAGAACTCAGAAAAAAATTCCAAGATCTCCAGTCCACAGTGAACACAAATTCACTAGAAAACAGTGCTTTTCTGCATGCCACAGGGTGGCCTGTGCAACACAGAGAAACTTTTTAAATCAGCAGGAAGGTGCCTACTGCATTCTGCCACCAAGGGCAGAGCACCCAGCAAGAGCAGCATGGCATGAGTGCCACCCCAGATGCCCATCTTAAGTGGGTGTCAAACTGGGAGAACTAGAGGTTGCTAATGTCACTGCCTGGCAAGGTGGCCTGTAACTTCACAGTGCGACGTGGAAGGAGCCCGAGGAAAGTAACAAAGCAAACAGTGGTGCCGAAAACCTGCTTATGAACCCATTCAAATGTGGGAATACTCACATTTTTTGTTGCTGTGGTTCTTCCATAGGGAAAATATTACATTGCTCCCATGCTGAGGTTCCTCTGCCATGCTTGCCACGGTTGTATTTCTGTACCTCTGTCCTGAAGGTAAAAATATTAACTCTTAGAATTTGTTTACTGTTTTGCATGACATAACATTTGGGGTTTACTTTTTTTGCTAGTTGACTGTATGTTTTGACACACAGTTAACCCAAAAGTTTATGTGACATCATCTCACTCACTACAAATAGTTAAGGAAACCCTTTTCTATATGATTTATGATCTTTCTTCATTAAGGTATAATATTTTTCAACATTTCTCCAAGAAGTTAATAGAGTCATATCCATTATATTGTTATACCAAATAAAATAGAGCAAAGTCTTCTGTGTCTGCTCCAGAGTTTTTATCTTATGTTTGCTGTTAGTGTTCCCTGTGGTAAGTTCAATAAAACTAACAAAACCTCCATCTGTTTTTTTTTAAGAATTGTTCCATACAATATCTAACTCTAGTATCTAACTCAAAAGTCCTTCCTGTTGCACCAGCAAAAAAAATAACAGACAACTAAAATCCTTGTAAATGTCTTCTGCTAAAGCCAGATTGCCACTGTTAGGGGAAGAAGAATGGTTATCATTTTCTAACTTTGTTTCTTTATTGGAAAGATTTAAGAAAAAGATGCCTTTTATTGGAAAGATACCAATCTTAAAGGTCTTTAAATTCAGTATTTTCAAGAACTCTTCAGTCACCTGTAGGGAATCCAGTCAATAACAAATAAGACATTTTTGTATTTCTTAATCCATGCTACGAGAGTACTCAGGTAAGAACTTTTTGCATTCCATGATCACAACATAAGCAGAAATGCTGGCAATGTGTTCTGGTCTAGCTCAGGTAAAATAAAAGGGAAAATTAATTGTTTTAGTTAATTCCCCCATCATTTTGGGTAAGCAATAAAAAATTGTATCACTGCTTTCTCTGTGATTAATTTTGTATTGAAACTGCTGTGTCACATTAAATATTTGTTGACCTCACAAGAGTTGAGGTGCACAATGAACGTCATTGGGAAATAAAGTGTCAGCTGACTAGGGATCAGTTAGTCATTACCAAGTTCCAGTGAAGAACTGGCTTGTGGTTTACAACAAACTGCATTCTCTGTTAGACTGTTAGCTCTCAGGCAAAACAACCAACACTCTGGGCAGGAGGTGCCCAAGAGGTCCCGGGGTACCCACCAGCATTCTGCTTCTGTAGGTGGTTTCCTTCAGGTCACTGTACTAGTCTCCTTTCTGTAGGTCTTTTGGGAAAACTTCAAAGTAAATTAAATTTCCTCTAAAATTTAGTTAAATATGGATGTGGTGTGGTACTCTTTCAGATGTATTGTACATTGTCAAGTCAGTGTTGACTTTGTAATGGTAGTTGCTTCTCATGACAAATATGTAGATAGTTCATGTAGAGTTTTTAAGTCCTTGATATATTTTTCCATGAAAGACATTAAACTGTGTAAATGCAAGTTGTTATCTGTTTATCAGTTGGGGTTATTTTTGAAATTAGCATCCAGTTTCTCTACCCTTTAACAGAACAACCAGAACAGTAAGATGAGGGAAGGCATGAAAGAAAATAACTTTCTGTCTGGTTTGTATTCATTTTTTTTCCTGTTTCTTACTGTTTTCATGCAACATATGTAATTTAATCAGCATAGTATACTCTGCAGGTTGTTCAGTACTGAAAAATAGAGAAGTTATATGTATCTATTAAGCATTATTTGTTTCATGAAAACCCTGTAATCTGTTACAGCTCTGTCTGAAATGAACCAAGATGCATAACATTCTGTATGCAGTCTGTCTTGCATCTTCTTAAAGCAGGTATAAATAGGAAGTTCAATTGCCATCATTTGGGCCGTGTTTAATTTTGCATTTTTAACCTTGACCAGCCTGCAATTTGCAGCAAAATGCAAAGAAAATATGAATTCCCATTAAACAAGATCCAATGCCATTTTCAGGTTCTGTGCAGTCAATATAGTGATAATGAAACATGTTCTTTGTGTATCATTAAAAATTATCACCCCTTGGTTTCCATCTTTCTGCTCAGACTGTGACTCCGGTAGCCTTGAAATGGAATAATTTTGTTCCCATACATTAAATTTATTTTAACAGGTTTACTTTACAGTACTGACATTTCTGTTGTAGGCAAAATACTTGTGTGACATTTTAAAGCCACACTTTTTCCAAGTTGAGAAATGAGCTATAAGATCTGTGAAAATATTCCAGACCCTTAAAATGTTTGTGCTATGTTCTGGGAAGAAGCAAAGTTTAAAGCTTTCAAACATGGCTCCAGTCTTCATTTCTCCTCCAAAAGGCTGGCTGAATTAAATACTAAGTAGTCTTCGCTCAGTGCACTGGGAAAAAACTAGTGAGTTCTGTATATAAAGTTGTTAGAGAGATCTAGCCTAATGCCAGGCCACGGCTGGTTGGCTGATGCCAGGATGGCATATGCAGAGGCCTTTCTCTAGGCATAATTTGTGTTAAAGTTGAGAATTTAAAGTCTGAGAAATAAATGGAAATCAAGAACCTAAATTCTTTCTCTGGCTGTGAATGTCCCTGGCTAAACAAATAGAAGCACTCTCGTTTCCTAAAGGGGTCAGATTTAAAATACGATTTAGTAGCATGCATGCATAATCTCATGTTATATGAGGAAATATGAGTAAAGCAGTATCAGCTGTGTGAGAAACTAAGTCCAGTAATTAGCTTGCTTTCCATTTAGCAACAAATAGCTGTGCAGTAATATTAGAAGAACATTACTGAAACTAATTTTCAGTAATGTGACTCCTTGATATTACAAACGCATGAATCCCATTAAATAAAGTTAATTGAATTTTAAAAGGCCACTTATAGCTTACACATCAGGTAGTTTTCTGTACCACATCACCAGAAATATTTCTTTGTGAGAGAAAAGCAGAAACAAAGCAGAACAAAAACAGAGTAACAAAAGCAAAACAACTCCCCTTCTGTCCCAGACTGAGTACATTTTCTTCCCAAATATCCTGCACACTCGATGCGTTGGCACTTCTCATTGGAGAAGTCTGTTCCTGACCCCAGTCACACCACGAAGCAGTATTTGATAAGAGGAGAACCATGTGCGTGAATGATCAGAAAAGGGTTCCCACATCAAACAAAGACTTCTGAAAAGAAAATCTCACCCTGTGTATATAGTGTCAAGGAGAAATCAGAGCGGCACTAAACGAAACCTGATGTAAGAAAGCTGGACAAACTGTGACCTCGTCCCGCAGATTAATATGATGACAGTCAATATTCTACACTAGAACAGTTGACTAATGATGACCAAGAGCAGCCGTGGAGTTGCCAGTCTACAGAGCAAAAAATTTTAGCATATTCGTCTGCAGAATTGGGACTTAACAGATGAGGAAATAGCCACCCATTTGCAAAGTGAAAGCAAACACTGAAAAGCTTGTCTGAGCTGGTGCAACTCACCTGGCTAATAGGAGTTTGGACTAGGTTGTGGCCGAGTCAATATGGGTGAGAGACTGGGGTGAAAAAGAAGGGAAATATTCTCTCATCTTTTGCTCCAGTGAAAGTCCAGCTTGTCACCGGTATCATTATCTCAAATTCTTCCCAAAGTTTATTCCCCAAGAACCCGCCCACCTTCTGATGCTGTGGTTCAGTTGTCAGTCTCATCAGCTCCCATGGATTTTAGTAGCTGGATTGGTAGTTGTCTCAAGCCCACATAATCACAACTTAACCCCTAGTCACTGTTTTTCAAAGGAAATCCCTTGGGAGCCACAAACCAGTTAAAAATGCAATCAGTCGTGTGCTGCAAAGGAGAAAAGAAAAATTAATAATCAAAGCTGCATAATGAGCAGAATGGCAGCTTGCTTATGGAAGGTGCATTTTCATCTCCAGCAAGTGAGGAAGAAATTACTTCTGAGAATACAAATGAGGAAAATCAAATACCTCAAAATCTTTGGGAGGAAATTTTGACTTATCAGATAATGAGCTAGCTTTTAGTGATGAGAATGATAATGATTCCATTACTAATACTGATAACAATAACAATGGCTGTGTGTGAGCTTAGCAACATCAAATGGTTTGTATCTGGTGAGAGAATGAATTGTTAATATAAAAATAAGAGAGACATGAAAAGATACAGATTTTTTTTTAAAGCGGTAAAGACACAAAGAAGCCTAACAGTAATAATAAATTATACTTATAAAAAAAGAATATAAAATTTCTTATTTTTATTTACAGAGACTAGAATGAAATCATCAGCTTGAGGAAACATTACTAACAAATTCAAGCCTATCCTACTACCATCCTCAAGTTTGACTGCCATGATAAATTGTCAGATGGCCAGAAAGCTTGTTAGATGTACCAGTTTTTTATATCCTGATCACTTGGGGTTGTCTGGAGGAAAAAAAAAAAAAAAACAAAAAAAAAAAAGAGACCAAAGTCAGTGTCCTTGGTTTTTCTAGAGCTGAAAACTTTCCACTTCTTTAAGATGATCCAGTGACAGCTATTGAAAGCCAGTTAGACTGAAATATGACCTACTTTCCCTTGATAATAACAGAGCCTTACTCTCCCTTGATAATCACAGAGCCTTCTCATAGACATCAATAGGTATTGGAATGAAACCAAAATTATCAAGAAGACTGATAATGACTGAACTAATTAGGATAGTTGGTTATCAAATATACACCTTAAACTGCTTCATAAATCACAGCCTGCCAGATTTAGCCTCAAGGGAAGGTTCTACAGAGTCAGCATGAGAAGTTATGTTGATACAGAGAATATTATCATCTGCTGACATTTACCTTCCATCCCTTTATCTAAAATCATGCCTCTATTAATTCATAATCTATGATAAGTAAAATATACATCAGAGGAATACATTATGTAATAAACCCAGCATTGTACTTTCCAGCCAAGCTAGTCAAAGCTACAGTTTTAATGAACTTCAACTTCTCACTTGGTACTCTGCAGGGAGAGAATCAATGGACTGATTCCAGTGGCCCTTAACGATAGCACTTCTGCAGTTGATCAGAATACCCTATCTCATGCCTTGCCTGTAGTCTCTCACCAGTAACATTCAGGGAGGAGGCCAATCGAGTTAAACATGGACTAAACCAATGTTAGTTTCCTGGAAGCTTCAGCTGATGCCCTCTGTCACCATGGCTGCAAGAATGGCTTGCAAGTTACAATGACTACCGTACCGCTTACCGAGAGAATTTGTTCCTAAGCGAGCAGCTTCAAGGTGAGCTTTCAGGACTGGATGATGAAATAACACAAGTATATGACAAATTTTAAAAAAACTTTAAAAAAAACCCCAACAAACCAGGTAGTTTCCTCTAGTCTTTTTCTTTGTTAGTTCATCCTGGCAGACTCAAAGCAGATGTAACAGAAGAGACCAAGGCATGGCAGAAAACTGGTATTTTCTCTGCAGCAAGTATTTTCAGCTGCTCTCAAGACATGCTTTGTGTCAATTGTACTTAATATTATACAGCTGCTCTTAAGTGTCAGACTATTAAAAAAACGTTCTGATTTCTCTCTATTGTAGTTCAAAAATTTCCTATCCTGAAGAAAATTGGTGTGGGTGCAAATGTGGAAAAAGTAGTCTAACAGTTCAGAGGATTTATTCCAGAAAAGTCAGTCACAGGTTTACAAAATAATTTCCTGTAAGCAGAAACAAAACATTTCCTTCTTTCAGTTAAAATGTTTGATGGATTCACCATATTCCAATGCATGAAAGTTAGTTGTTATAGAAAGGTAGGTTATCTAACTCCAAGGGATACCTAAGTTTCATGCAAGTGTTTCCTTCACAAGGCACTGTACTAAAACACACTCTTAATATCTCTGTGCAATTTTTCTGGCGGTGGTGGCGGTGGGCTGGCCTTGAACGGTGGCCAGGTGCTCACCCAGCCCTCTCACTCCCCACCCTCAGCAGGACAGGGGGAGAAAATGAGGTGGAAACGCTGTGGGTCGAGATAAAGACAGGGAGCTCGCTTACCTATTACTGTCACAGGCAAAACAGATTCGGCTGGGGAAAAATTAATATATCACCAATTAAAATAGAGTTGGATCGCGAGAGACAATGACACGGTCTGCGGCGTACGTACCTGCTCCACCGGGCTCTCCCCTGAGGCTGCAGGGGACAACCTCCTCCGGCGCCTGCAGCACCTCCTCCCGCCCTGAGCTGGGTGCTCACAGGGCTCTCCATCGCGCTTTTTCCTCACAGCTGGGAGCACTTTGCCCTGTCTGCCATACGCCTTCCCAGAGGTGCCACCGGCGTCGCTGACAGGCTTCGGCTGTGCCCTGCGGTGGGGCTGTTGCCGCGCCGGCTGGAACCGGCTGTGTCCGGCACCGGGCAGCCCCGGCCTCTCCTCACCCAGGCCCCTGCAGCCCCACTGCCAGCACCTCGCCACCAACACCCGGTACGGCTGCTGACATATCACATTTTATACCGTACTTAAATCAATGATTGCCTTTCTTTTACATGACTTCGGTCACTGCTTTCTGCAGAAAGAAGGATGGATGGAGGACTTGCCGTCTTTGCAGGAAAAATCACAGAATCATTAAGGAGGGAAAAGACCTCTGAGATCATCAGGTCCAACCGCCAACCCAGCACCACCATGTCTACTAAACCATGGCTCGAAGCGCCACATCCACACGTGTTTTGAACACCTCCAGGGAGGTCAGTCTTCCAAAAACATGGTCAAATCTAATTTGCTAGTCTTATAGGCAGAGTTTGTTGTAGTCTCTGTCTATAAGCCAGCAATGAAAATAACATAGCAATATATATATATTTATATTTCTGACTAAGCCAACATGCATATCTACCGGCTGCCTTCTCAAGATGGCTCCTTTTGGTGTGTTTCTTCCTGTGACTGCTCCCTGTGGAAAAAGCAACCTTTCTTTTCCACTTTCCTACTGTTCCTCAAAGTGTCTTCAACATACATTGTTTTCCCCTTCACACTCCCTCTGCCAGCCTTGTAGACTGATGTTAAAATAGAAGTGACCTGTGTTTTACATAGGACGACCTGTGTTGGCTGAAACCTAACTTATTCAGCGATCAGAGTTTTAAGAAATACGCAGTGACTCTTACAATTCTTATGTTACACTCTTCCTTTGTAATCTCTGTATCTGTCTTGTATGTTAGCTCTAATTTTGATCACAACCTATTTAACTAGGAATTTATCTTTTTTCTAAAGAGCATCTGACTGGGGTAATTTCCATATGCAGTGGTAAATGGTTTTGCCTAATTTGATCTGTAAGTGGAGAAAGAGGGGAGTGGACAACATCATGAAGTGAATAAAAGGACTGTGACTACATGAAGTATATAGGACAGCTTTTAAAACCTTACATTGATTAATAGCTTGTATAAATTTAAGCATGGCAGTACCAAATGCAACTGTGATTTATCAATATTTAACTGTGAGATGGATAGCCATAAGTAATCAATAACAATAGACAATTAGGATACTGAGGTAATTATGAGAATGGCAGTGGATAGCAAATGGCTCTAATAGTCTTATAACTCTAATGACAATAATAGTAATAGACAGCTATAGCAAACTACTCGGCATACAGCCACAGAAATATTAAAGGCACAGTGTCATGGTTGTGACAAACACTCCCAAATCCTCAAGCTCTCCCAACCCACTGTGGCCAGTCAAGCACTGCTGTTGGTCCTTAATGTCCGCAGTCCCAGCACGGGGCTCCCAGTGGCATCCCAAGGTTTGCTGGAGAAAGTATTTGCTTCCATAGCAGTTGATTCTTAGCAGCTGGGGTTTTTAAAGCTGATCTGCTTTTGCTGATCCCACCTTGGTAGTTTTCTGAGTTGTCCTTTATCCCCTCAAGAGTCCATAACCTATGCCCCTCTGTTCTTTGCTTCCTCAGTTTCCCAGGCTGATAGTTCATTGTTTCTGCTGAGTCAGTTTGCCATTATGGAGGTTTCTCTGTTTCTCTGGGAAACTGGTTTCCTGAAACCAACTCTCGTATTTTCCTTTTTTCAATATTCCATATTGAATTTTGAATTCCATATTCCAAAGGCAATGTTCCTTTCAAATAGTTCCTTTTCCCCTCATTCTGCAGCTGTCTTAACTATGCTGTTACTGCATTATTTTTCCTATGTGCTATTTATTGTGTTAAATCAACCATTTGTTAGTTCAGCAGTTCTGCCACAGTTTATAGATACTCTCAGGCCTTATGCTAAATCAGCAATTTGGTTAGTTTGTGTCGCACCACAAGTAATGCCAAATGTATTTTCATAGAGTTAGCAAAAATTATACCATGGCCCATCTTGGCTTTAATGATCCCCTTTCTGCTACTATGGCACAACATTATGTTAAGGCCTATCCCAGCTCATTGGTTCCCTTCACCTGAAATAGCAAATTATGAGAAAACCTATCAGCCTGTCTTGGCTCACTGGTTCCCTTCCCCTGCTGTGGAAACAAGACATCTATGTTCTTAAATTTCCCCTTACAACATCTCCATCAGGAGAGCACTTAAGGAGAACTTAGTGGCAAATTCCTCAACTTATACAAATCGTTTTAGCCTTATTGACCAACAGAACATTAGTCCCATACCTTGAAAATTGTTCTGTATCCTCTCTGATACAGGTTTGTGTTTGTTTGATTGATTGTTTTTTTCTGGAAATACAGTAGTTTTAGAATATTTTTTTTCAGGCAAATGGCAAAAAAAATCATGCCGGTAACTATAATTTCCGATTCTGTTGCACACACATATAGTATTGGATGCTTGCATGATACAGTGGCATATTAGATGGGAAAACAATTGTAGCAATAAAGGTACTTTATGTTTTAGCTGATAAAATAGCTTCTCACTAGCATGCTTAGGAAACAAAAAAACCCAAAACTGCTATATCCCAGTTTCTCTGTAATTGATAACCTGGAGATCTTTGCACTTTTCTGTAAAGAATGTGGCCATTGTTGGACACAGGACGTATATGTAAATGAATTGCTGGTATGGTCTTTTCATTCACGTCAATTAAATGGTAATCAGTATTAAAAAGATTATGATATTCTTACTGAGATACATCTTTATTATATAAAGATACAGTCAAGGCAGCCAAAGTAACTGCAATTTTAAGCAGAGCCTAATTTTTATTTGTCTTTGAAAACCCTTAGTATATTTTGAGACCATACAGTAGAAGTTTTTTTCAGACCAAGGCCCAGGGGAAGCATAGTACGTCATTACTTTTTGTACACGTTACTATTCCTGAAATGAACCTGTTCTACCAATCCGGTAAGTACCAAACTGATTTCTATACTTATAATAGAAATGACAATAAACTAGTTCATATTTTTTCAGCTTGAGATATCTAACTTGTTTAAAATATATTTTATTATGGGGAAAGCATAGCCTGGGCAATTTATGGTTTAATAACAACTGAAAAATGTCAGTTATTGTTTAAATGAAGGATCTGTCAGTCCTACTAAAAAGTAGTGCACTTTTACTACAAGGTAGGAAAGGAAACATTTCTGAAGAAACTGTGTATGTGGGCCAAATAAATTTTGAAGATGCTCAAAAGCATTGTTTGATAAGGCCCATTTTAACATTAAGCATAAAATAGGGTAGGTTGTTTCAAGAAATGTATTCTCTACAATGAAAGATACAGGCCAATCGAAATCTCCCTTATATGGGTTCATGATATTCCATTTCATTTTAGATACGATTTTAAATATCCAACAAGTCATTTGCAATAAATAAGCATGATGGGAGTAAAACCATTCTTGACTGCTACCTTGGGAGTATGCCGTGGCTTTTGCCAATACAGACGTGATCCTACAGTATATTGTAGGTTAATCTCTGATTAAGTTCCCTACCAAAGACTGTATCAGTAAATCAAAAGCACCTAGTAACTCAGTGCTTACAAAATCCACTTTAATGAAAACTCTGGAGAATTAAAATAATTATTATTTTATATAATTATATAAAATTATAATTAAGAAAATGTCCAGATGTTGTATGGTCTTGTGGGTGATATTCCTGTACCAGCAACAGGTATTGTCACCAGTTTTAGGTTACCTGCAGCAGCTCATGCATACATGGCCAAGGTTCTGAAGTGAGAATGACATTTCTGTTTTTCAAAATTATGCCTCAGAAACAGCTGTAAGAGAGACAAAATAAGGTATTTATATCTGCCACAGGATAAAGGGTAGATGTGCATGGCTTTTCTGACTTCTTCCCTTGTAAGGATGGATTAATGGGGTGTCTTTCTGACACAGACACACAGAGCAACCTAAAAGCACATCTCATGCTGTTGGGATGGCCTCCCTGTGGCAGGCTGGTATCAATGATCCACTGCTTCCGTGTGCTGCGAGTTTCGCCTATACAGGACTGCAACACAGGACCACAATTTAGCAGATAACAGCTGAGGCCTTCCTGCTAATCAGACTTAAAGCAATTCACATATGTATCATATTTTTTCCTAAAAATGTTTTGAAGGAATGATCTTGCATCCCTCAGTGAAATGTATTTGGAAGAAAGGTGTTCAAATCTGCAGATATACATATGTATGTGTGTGTGTATATATATATATATAGTGTGTGTTTGTGTCTATATAGTTATGTGTGTATATAATTTATATATGTTATACGCGCGCACACACACACACACATATACACGTATATATCTATGTAAACACACACATTCAGTGATTTTAT
>VZTL01012599.1:0-19504 GCA_013400535.1 Scopus umbretta
GGCCCCATGTCAAGCAGCTATGTGCTAGAACTTGTCCTGTGCTACCTGTTCAAAGGGAACTGTGCAAGAATATTTCAAGCTCTGACAGATACCACTTTGTGCAAAAACATCCACAGGAGTATTACAAAAAAAGACAGCACTGATGTTTCAGCAACCCCTGTGTCAAGAAAAGGTACTCTCCTGCATTTTTATTGACATACAGGAAGCAGATGATCATTCCTTGTACAATCAGCACTAGAAATGCCGATACTGCTTCTCTACTAGTCCCCTGCTCCTTTCCATGCCTTTTACCAAACTCTATTATTTAAGGACTTTGCACCTCCCTTTTACAGAGATGCTACTGAAAATGCCAAATAACCTGGTGAAATTTTGCATCCCCAAGACAGTAAAAAGTACCCAACAAAAACACAATGCAATAAAAAAGAAGCTATTGTTTGCAGCATTTTATTACTACAGGATTAACAAGTGCCAAAGCCCATTGTCCTTTCTTCCAGCAAGTATTTATAAAAATCTTGAGGACACTTAAATGTATTATGTGCCAGGATTCGGGACACAGCCATTCCTGCCTATGGCTGGAAGCAGAATACGTAAGATCAGGTCCATGTGTAAAAAACACTTCTCAAGTAAAAGCATGTTTTCTCCACTAAGCAGAACACTACACACAGCATGCATCTTTCCACATTCTTATAAACAACAGCCTTACAACCAGGTTTCATAACAATAACTAATTTTATCCTCTGGGCTAAAAACTTTTTTTTTTTAAACCAGCTTTACAGAAAGCAGAAGTTTCAGAGTTCCTGCAAGCAAGTCTAAAGCAACTCCAGTAAAACCACAGCAACTCACTCGTACACAGGGTTCTGATATTTAGTCAGGTTTTCATTCTGCTATACAGGATCTTAATGCATACCAAGAATAGGAACATATTTTTAGATAGTTATATATGTGAAAGACAAAAACGGGATGACAAAAGACGAGAGAGAAAGAAGAAAGAAAAGCCTACACCCAAAGTATATCTGATCTTTTCCTGGATATTCTTCAATTACTTTTTGTGGTTATGCTCCTCTTGTAACCCCTGCATTATAGGCCTAAAGCAATATTAGAAAACATTATTTTCCTTGTAATGTGTAAAATCAAAAAAGAAAGGCCAAGTACCCGCACAGTCTTGGCATTTATTGAATCTACTCTTCACCATTTGCTGCAAGACTGCAAATTTACTCAGGTCATAAAACTTAATCTTCAATTTGAGAAGGATACATGGGATTTCTCACAGCATCACCTCAGAGGACTGAAAACCCACCTGCCTTCTTCTCCAAGATCAGGTATGATTTTTTTTCCTTGGTGAACACAAGGTCTAAAGCATCATTTTCTGCAGAACTTAACAGTCATTTTAGAAATAATAATTTCCTCTCTAGGACAACCTTCCAAACGTAAAAGGGCCATAAATCTATTAAGTACACACTTCCCAAATCTGCAGGGGGATATCTTGGCCTCTGATTTTCTTCAGTTTTGCCAACCAGCAATAAAATGAAACCAACGAAAAAAAAACACAAAACCAGTCAATTTGCATCCGTCCTTTTAAATACCCTCCAGTACTGTGGAAGAGTCAAAACACACCAATTTTCAGTGCTGCCAGCTGGGAAAGTGAGGAGGGACACCAGAGGCGAGTGGTGGAGAACTCAGGAGGGGCAGGAGGAGCTCAAAGCAGAGGTCCTTTGCCTGCTTCCTCCGTGCACAGGCCAAACCTGTTCTTGGCATGGACTCTTACGTATTTGCCTTTACTGAGCACCACTTGCACCGCACGAAACAGTTCAGAGAGGGGGACAATCCTGTGAAGACAACAAGGCGGTTTTGCTAACCTGTCCTGTAAAACACGTATTTGCCAACACGGCCTGTAGAACACATGTATGTATATAGACTCAAGATAAGTAATGTCACTTATGTAATTAAAACAACATCTTCCCTAAGTGGCTATATAAGCCTTGTTTATTTTGATTGGACTCTTGTCTCAAAAGACAAGTTATGTTAGAGTTTGCCAAGAAACACACAGAAATCTCTTCAACACTGTTCTGTGAAACAAACTAATATCAAGTGTAATATGTCCCTTTGACATATATACTGAAACCAAACTCACTCACTTTCCAAAAGGTGTATTTGAATATAAGATTCCAATATCCTTTCTAATATTGTCCAGTCACTAAGTTGTTTATTACCTGTCACGTGTCTTGTTCTTAACACACAAATACAAAGAGCATTACTAGAAAACAATGTTCAGAAGAGGGGGGAAAAGAATGGAGCATACAGAGAAATAAAACAGACACACACTTTCTCCTTGCTCTTCTTCCCACACCCCCCAAAGACATTGTAAGATTCAGAGATCAAATACTTACCAGCAAGGATGCAAGCATTTAACACATTTGTTCTATTTTAGGCAAAGCAATGAGTAAGAAGCACAAGTACCAGAGAAGCACCCAAAAATGGGGTCATGCAAGGTGGCAGAAGAATAAAAGCCTGCAAAAATTAAATGAGCTGTAGCTTTAAGTTACTCCTTACATTCTTAAATCTTTCTTTCATTGTCTTGGAAAAAAACCCAAAACACCAAAAGCTTAAAGTGTTTATATTAAGATCTTTATATGCCCCCAGTGTGTACAGTTACAAGGAGCAATGCAATATATAAACAAACACGAGTTTTAGAAAAAAATACCTACNCGAGTTTTAGAAAAAAATACCTACAGAGAATTTTGATAGTCTTAAATATATTTAAGATTTTTTTAGTAAGATTTTTAAACTCATCTACTCCCACAAAAGTCTTAATATTTTAGGTGATAAAACATACAGAACTGAAGCAGGTTTCTGAGCAAGCTTTGATTATACAGCCTGGGACCCATGTCATTTAAAACTGACTACATATAAAAGGTGTGGAAAATGCTTGATTTTTTGCCATACTTACTATGCTACTGTAAAACTAATTTATACTTAAGTTTTGCTGAAACTAAATCCAACATAAACCTTAGTTTTATAAAACAAAAAAGCTGCTGCTAGCAACAGGAGTCTAATCTTGAGCTACTGAAACATCAGATAGTTCTTGAATGGTCTATTGTCCCAAGAAAGCCACCTGACTCTGTCCCAGGGTCATCAAAATGAAGGGTACTGACCTGTCTCATTCTGAAATTCCCTTCAATTGACTTAGAGAGCTGATTCTGCCTACATTGCTATCAACTAAAGTCAAGTCACCCAACCCCAGCAACACGGCCCCCCAAGTGAAATTGTAGCTCCACTGAAGTCACAGCAAATTTCCCACTGAATTCAGGCAGGTTTCACCTTCTTATCTTTAGCCCTATTTTCAGCTGTGGGAAACACACTCCCTATTTTTAAAAAAGCAAACTCTGTTGCTTCCCTTGCTTCCTCTGAGTAAGTTCAAATTTACGGACAATTGATAGTATCTTCTGAGAAACTTATACCACGGCTTCAAAAAAAATGCTGAGTTGCTCTCCAGGGACATTACAGAAAGTATGGTTACAAAAATCTTAACATGCATGCACATGATGGGTCTGGATGTCATTTCACTAGCTTGGAGTGCCAATTATTCTTTGATGAATATTATTAGCAGAAAACTACTATGACTATAATATTAGGAGTAACAGTTAATTACTCCTTACCTACACTTTAAAACCCTCCTGGCACAGTCATTATATGGCAGCTGTTGAATAGAGTAATGCAGCAGCCTTTTCTTAAAGCAAGATGCTTATTTTACTTCAAATGTAAATACACTCATGTCTCCTGCTGCCATGTCAAATGAGCTGTTCATAAGTAAATTATTTTGTATCTTCCTAGTGAAGCAGCAAACGGCCCTCTGTTCTCCACTTCTGATCACCAAAATCTATTTCCTACCTAACTCCAGTGTAAACTGACAGCTAGTGCTTCTAGCATACCAAGTTCTCAACAACAAAATAACTGCTGCTTCTGTAACAGCAACCTTTTTCAGAACACCAACAGATAGGGTTTGTATGTTTTCCTCTCTCATGCGCCCACTTTCAAGCAGAATAACAAATGTGATTACAGCTATTAGATATTCCAACTGAAGTACAATCATTTAGCAGTAACAAAAATATATTTTATTTGGCATAGTACATTGATGATTCTTATTTCTAGACAAATGTAGACTGCCATTTACTCCAGGATGGATGCAAAAATTAGCATTTACCGAACATCAGTACATAGTAATTGAACAGATAAAAATGTCGACCCTGTCTCATTTCCAAGCTTTCTCTCACCAGCTGAAGGATCAGTTCTTTTTCCTTTTCAACCTACATTTTTTCTGCACAGTTTCAAAGAAATGATAGAAGCTACTGAAATGTTTCTATTTACCATAATAATGCAGTTCTGCTACTTTAGGGATTTTCTTCGGTAAACAATCTCAGATGACCAGCATTAAGATGAAGAGCTAAGCTACCATAAAGACCCCAAACTTATGTCAAATTTGATTCCATGATTATCTGTAATCTGTGCTCACCTCCCTCTATAGAGTAAATTACACTCAATAGAAGGGATAATTCTAAAGGAGACAATACAACATAAAGCCTTATCCTGCCATGAACTAAAGTACCAGCCTTTTTTTCAATTTAGTCAATGAGGCTTAGTATACCCAAAAGAAAGAACCATGCTAAACATTTTCCTACAGTCTGCACAAGCACAGTATTTAGCATTTTCCTAAATCTGAAATTTAAAAATCCCACTTCTTTGAACGACAAAGAGACAAACTTTTCTTTGCTATTATTAACACTTGACCACCAAAAGATCCATTCTTAAAGATGACCTTACAAGGAAGACAGATAGCTGTGACTTCTCGTCCTTTTTTCTGATTCATAAAAGGAAGGATTCAAACTTCACACTCTCCAGGAAGTATTTCTTCTACTTATTTTATTGATTTATTTTTTTTTCCCAAAAAAAGTTTATAGTAGTTCAACAGGATGGCAGATGCAGCATTCCAGTAAAATTTTACTGAGGAATTATTTTAATTCAAAGTATTTACATGTTTTTAATAGAAGAGGAAGTTGGCAAAAGATTAATCTTCAGGAGTTTCAACCTTCTGCTTTCCAGGAATTACTAAGAAGGTCCATAACGTACTAGTGAGAGCTCCAAATAAATGCCCAGGAAAAAAAGCAAAACAAAATAAAAAAAAACCCAAACAAAAACCCAAAATAAAACACACACACCCCCCAAGAGAAAAACAACCCCCCCAAAAAAACCCAAGACAAATCAGACAAAAATCTGGAAAAACGTACTTCTGTAGCACATGCTGATCAAAACTTCACACTCCCTTTTTATGTGTATGTATGAAATGCATCTATCAATCTTGAAGAAAAAACAAAACATCTCAATGTTTTGTCCTCTGGTGGTTGTTTTTGAGATTCAATCATATTGATTCTCTGTTCTTGCAAAATAAATAGGCTAAGGAATGAAAACCCTGTTTATTTTCTGTGTCTGATCCCTTAACCAATACTAACATCAACTGTGCTAAAAGCTGCTAAGGAGCACAAAAAAACTGCCATCTATTCAATATTCTCTAGCTGGTGAGGGCAATTATACACCCAGAAGACAACAAACGTATCACTTGACTAGTATTTGCTGTATGCATACACCACATTTTAAGTTAATGTTTCACAGCAAAACATGACAGTAAGCCTCACTTTCTTGGCATAATTCAATCTTCTAGAATTAAAATTGTTTCAGAAAGTAACACACACACACACAACCAGCCACCCAGCAGTAAACACATTTGTGTTTGCTAGCTTTAAAACTCTACCTGCCAAGCCAACAGCCAATTGATTTCCTTGGCGTAAATTCGACACTTCCAATCTGGGACATTACCCAATACGAGCACTGTAAACCCTTTCCTAAATGAGGTAATCACATTGGTGCTGCTATAGTTCTGGTTGACTTGCAGTTTCCATTACAATAAATCCTTGCTGCACATTCCCAGAGGTTTTACAGCTTCTCTGCCCCTTTAAAAAAAAAAGTTACTCCAAGTTGAAACCTACCACATAAGATTTAAAAAAACAAACAAACAAAAAAAACAAAAACAAAAAACCCCACACCAGTGTATTTTCCTTAATCCTCAACATAATCTGTACATTTCAAGAAAAGAAAAAAAGAGAAACATATTTCTCCAAATATTTACAGTTCCACTTTTAAAACTATGAGGACACTGACAACATTTATTTTTTACTAAGTAACTGACTTACTGCAAGCAGGCTCAAGGCATGATCAGTACAGAAACAAGAAAGTACTGAAATACTCCATTTTAAACAGCTATTAGGAATGGCTATTGTACATATCCACGCAACTATCTTTCATAAAGAATTTAACTATGCATTATAGCAACACAATCCTATTTACACAGTAAGTTGTTGTTCCAGTCCATCGAGTACACAAGGAATTTTAATACATCCTAAAAAAAAAAAATCAATTAGGCAATGATCATCTGATTAAAAAGGCACATCACACCCTTCAATTCTTTAAAATATGTTCATAAATCTGAGCCTTCAGACTTTGCTGAAAACTTCCAAGACCTGTATGTGGGTATTTCAAGGAGCCAATTTTTAAGCTTAATGAAATTCAGCACAAAATAAAGTATTACACCCTACTAACATGAAAAAGCAACACCATCAGACATGGCAGGAAAAAAAAAAAAAAACACTTAAAATAGGTACTCTGAGGTGTTTCTCGTTTCTGCAAAAATGTTTTTACAAAGTAGCAGAAGGCTTTCCTATAGCACACAGCACTAAAACACAAAAACTTTGACAGGGCAATGAAACTAAAGCCAGAAACTGGTCAGGGCATCATCACTTGCTTGACTGAGGTCCAAAAAGGGTAGGGGGAGAAAAGGAAGTTAAATGAAAAGGAAATTATTGTCTTTCTAATCAGATCTTATTACTTGCACTATACTGAAATGTATTGCAAAACCAAGCCTGAAATTTGCAGGTGCTAAGTATCCCTGCATATTAGGGTTTTCAATTTTGACATCACCTCTGTGTAATTCCAAGAAACATCCAAGAGATGAGACACTGAAAGTTAAACCTGAAAGTATGTTTTTCTGCTTTCTGTTTTTACATACATACTGCAATCTCCCTGAAATCCTGGGTGAGGAGTGCTAATAATCCTAAAATCACATTTATCCCATGCAAACTGGGAGAAAGAGAACACGAGATGATGAGATACCAATACAAAAACTTACACGCAAGACCAGCATTTTGAAACCCTGGGATGCAAACACTGGCCTTCTTGCAACTTGTGTTTCAATCATGTTGAAAACTGACAACATAGGCACAAGTCAACTTGCTCCCAGCTTTCCTTTGCTTCCTTCCCCTCCCCTCCCCCTGAAAAGAAGATGGGAAAGAGACAAACCCAAGAGTTTCCTAACAACAGAAAAATCTCTTTGTAAGTAATTCATTCACCGTACATATTCGTGCCTGTTGACAAAAGAGACATAAACTGTCAAGTCTGCAATCCTATATATTAAGTATGTGACTCTTTCAGTAACACCTTCCTTTCTTATACTTGCCCTTTTATACAGGTGCAGAATAATTTGGTTTTTAATCCTAACCCATTAAGACAATTTTACCTAAAACAGTCCAAATGCTTTATATATTTGACTCACACTGAGTTAACTGGACACAACCTTAAAATTTGACAAAACGCTGCAGCATTCTTCAAATTGCTTAGCATTTTGTTGCAACATGATTTGTCATGTGAAGATGGGTGATAGCTAGATCTCTGTTGTCACGTGTTGGAGAAGAGAAAACCTCAGGTTACCATTAGCTTCATCATAGTTTTACCTCCCTTTCCCACATGCCTACGCATATATTCAACTTATCTTTAGTTGTGTTAGTGAGTAATGCAAAAATATTGTCTGCCTTTCAAATTTTGTCCCTTATATAAGGCTTAGCGCTTTGTTCTGGGGCTCATCCTTGATAACTCATGAGAGATGACTTCCAAGCTCAAATGCTTAGGAAATGTGGTTTTTCTCTTCACAGCATCCTTTGCAGCCACGTCACAGAACATATCCCCTACTCTCCATACTCTTCAACATCCTGCAATTTCCACACAGAATCTCAAGAAAATTTAAGGGTTTATTTGCACCTTCCTGTTTGGTATCAAGCATGCCTAGACCAAACAGCAGTTGTAAGAGAATGTCTGCAACATTACGTAGATACCACTTTTTCAACAGGTTAGCAGGCTATGCTTGACACCCATGCTGCAGACATGTAGAATGACTGCACCTGATTAACATTTCATCTTTTTCATCCTCTTCAATCTTACACTGCTTATGCCAGAGGCCTCCCTTCCCGCAGTCTCTCTCCTCCACCTCTGGGCTGCAGGCT
The DNA here is from genome assembly GCA_013400535.1 of Scopus umbretta. Lineage (NCBI taxonomy): Eukaryota > Metazoa > Chordata > Aves > Pelecaniformes > Scopidae > Scopus > Scopus umbretta. Next base: position 8,382 of record VZTL01012599.1, read on the forward strand.
GGAATGCACTATTTTCTGCTGCAATTTGACATAGACCAGCTATCTACATCTAGGCAATTATCTTCATTTCTACCATTTCCATTAATTTTAGCTGCATCTTTAAGGTGTTGTTTTTCATCTTTATATTTCTTCATTTGCAGCATCCTACAGCAGAGCCTGCAAGTTAAAATCTGTCAAGTCCCATAGTTCTACTAACCTCAAGCCACAACACTCACTGACAAAGAGCCAGACTTAACATTTCAAGGTCTTCCTCAAAATTCAGAAATCTTCACAGCCTAACAAAAAAGCCTTCTCATTTCATCCAAGGAAACAGAGCTGACACCCTCGGCTATCTTTGGGCAACAGCAGACTATAACTTAAAATAAGAACAACCTCCCCTGTTAATGTTTCCCACCCCTCCTACAGTGTGGCACTTCCACCCTCATAACCCATCTACCCAATGCTCTCTCTGCACAATACTTAAATCTGAGCACGGTATGTGTTTAAGGCCCAGTATTTTTTAACTGATCACGTTTTCGGAAGTGCCCTGCGCTTTTGATAAATTCAGTGTGACACCGTAAAGGACTCCAATTTCCAGAAAGTGCTGAGATTCATCTTCTGAAACTTCTGGCAATATTATTTATTTTATATATATTCTATCTAGAAGTAGGTATATACTATACAGCCAATTTTAACAAGCATAGCTAGGCTCTCCTTATTTAATATTCATGTCACAGGAGTAAAAATCCAGCCAGGAATCAAACTGTGGCATCCTGTGCCAAAGACAACTTACCACTCAGCTGGTAAGTTGGCAATTCAATTTACAAACCTGCATTCCTGCATTTTAATCCTTTGTAGAAAGGTGGTAATATACGAGCAATATGAAAAGAACTGGATTCAGATCATTAGAGGTTCACAAACCAAACACACGAAGCTTTGGAGGCTGTCCAAAACAAAATCATGCCTAGGTGGTGATGTCCGTTCAATAAAAATTCAATGTCATAATTATCCTCTCACTTTTTCCCCAAAGAGCATTAGTGCTCAGAACTGTGCTGCTGCTCAGCCAATTATATTAATGCTGTGAGAAGACGGATAGGGCTGGCAGCCAATCGCTGTGCCAGGTCACTGCCTGCTGACGCGTAATTTACAATTATCAAGCAATTAGCAAATGAAGTGAAAATTCAACATTCATCTCCACATAATGCAGAAGAACTCATTTTAAAATTGAAAATATGTTTTAATAACTTCATTTTGGCTATAGACACACAGAGAAAAATAAAGCCTCCTTTTTCCAATTTCTCCTCCTTTTACAGCTGACAAAACACTCTGCTGTCCAAAGCTAGTGAGCAAACATATTGTTTGATGTTTCTAAACTAACTGACCTCTTTGCAAGTAAGTATCTATTTAACAACACAAAAGAATAAAAAAAGAAAGCTGTTGATAAAGGTACTATTCACCCAACTAATATATTTGAAACTGTTATTTAATTAACCACCTGATGAACCTCCTGTCCTGGTAGATGTGTGATAACTAGAATTAACTGGGCACCTATCCACCAGGAGTCCAAAATTCTATTTTCTTCTCTATATTTAAAAATAAATGACATAAAAAGAAGCTGATCTGCAACTAGTCAGTCGCACAAAACAAATGTTCTTTCCCATTAATGATCAAGATAATAATTTGTTGTATTCACAGCAAAGTAGAGAGCTCCCATTCCACACACTCACAATCCTAATCCTAGTTTAAAAAAAATTTAGCACAACATAACTTCTGGATAACTTTAGTTCATTCCTCTCCCTTCCCCCCCCCCCCCCGAAACCTACTACATCTTCCTTACGATACAGTGCAAACATTGGAATTGACCTTCTATAAAAGGGTAGGAAAAAGGCAGAAGAGGTCACCATCAACAGTGAAATACAAGTAGATAAAAGGAGATTCTTGCATTTCTGTGTCCTCTGACATTAAAGAAAAAAAAAAATCCTGACTTTAAAAGAATTGTTAAAGGGAAAAATAGGAAAAGCTACAGGCTCCTACCAGGAGGAGGAGGAGGAGGGGACAAAAAAAAATCTGTAACAAACAGCTGTAACACTTCTGTATGCACTGGACAACACTAGTCTTGCTTCACTGATGTCAGCTCTAGGTTTTCATCTCACATTTAAATGTATCTAAGCCAGGGAGTAAGAATTTTTTTTTTTTTTAAGTATCTATACAAGGCTTAATTATGTCAACTAGAAAAAAAACTGATGGCATTTGACATACTTCTCTCTCCAAAAAGATACCAGCAACAAAGTAAACTTTTTTCTGACTGTATGGGGTTTAAGAAAACATTCACACTGTCGACATTATTTGTTTACTTTTAAAGCAGTCCTTCACCCTCCTTCTGCAGGAGAAACACTTATTTCCAAACTCTTTTTTCTTGCACCCTCTGTATTTCCACAGTGTCAGAAGGGAAGAGAAGGAGAGGAGGGAAACCAAAGCAACACAGAAAAATCCTCCACAAACCTGTTGCTGTGGATACTGCATTCCTCCCATGGCTGCCGGGGCTCGGCCCTGCATTCCCACGGGATAGCGCTGGGGGCCGGGAGGGCCATAGGACTGCCCGGGGTAGGGGCTGCTCTGCTGCGTCTGAGAGTGAGGGTTATTGCCCATGCCGTACAACTGGGGTCTCTTCATGACCATTGGATCCATTGGACTGCCCTGTTGTTAAACACAAGCAAAGAAATACTTCAAGATACAGAAAGGGAAAGGTCAGAACAGTCGGGCTTACCGCGGGCAAACGATACACGTGTTTTCTCAATGCTTTATACGCCACGTATTGACTTGACACACAAACAGGCAAAGTACCATAGGCTGGTTCTCATATTAATTGGATGAGGTTTTGAATGGTGAGCTGGGGACTTCCATGGCATTTAAAAAAAAAAAAAAAAAAGTATTTTGCACTCAAACTTGAGGTCTTCTCTTACCTACAGAAAAAGCAGAAAAGCTGCCCAATAAATTTCAGCTTAAGAAATAATTAAGTATGCTGTTGTAAACGGATTAGCATCTCTGACTTTAATGTTTAAACATAAATAAAACTGTGTCTATCAAGAGAGACACAAGTGGTGGACAAGCCATTTAACCTTGAGAAAACGTCTGTTTTCGTACCTTGAAAACGGGAAAGTGGAAAGAAAATAAAGTTTCCAAGAAGTGCAATGCATACAGAACGCTGTATTTCAGCATTTTCATATTGCTATTATGTGCATTACTGAGTTTCCAAATCAAAAGGCGAGTCATAACCCACATTTTACATGAAAGTTTATTTGCCTCCTTAACAGACCTTAGAAAATCCAAACTCCAGTCACGAATGGAGGGGGAGGGGAGGCAAGGGAGGGAAGTTTTATTTTTAGACTTTTTGGCAGCACTTACCAAGCACCGTAACAGTTTCAGGACGGGTGTCAACCATTGTGTGGTATTACTCTCATGTTTTATTACTGAGGATTAACCGAACCAGAAAAAATACTATATTTTGTCAAGCGCAGCACTGTATTGTTAATATGACATCCATTTTTAAATTCCAGAATGCCAGTTATGTTCACAGAAGAAAGGAGGGAGAAAAAAAGCTTTTAAAAAGCCTAGCACAATCTCATCTTCATGAGGGAGACATATCCACACGCCCCCCTCCTCAGAGGGAAGAAAGACCTGTTAATTCACCCTGCCAGCCCACCCTCCCGCCAGGAGCAGGATTCCTTCCCATAGCACATTTTGTACATGTTTTCCTACAGTGTACTGTTGACCAGTTCCATTTTAAAGCCTCCTATGTAACACGGCTTCTGCAAGTCCTTTTTGGCTATTACATCGGGATGTAATAGTTATTATGACAATAAATTACATTTCCCCTCCTCCCATCCCTGTTTCTTCTCATTATTGCTGTTGGTACTACTAACACACTATGGCTTTTTTTCCCTGTACACACAAAGTATGTGCTCTGCAAAGTAGTCACTGCTTGATGAACTATTATATGCTGTTCTCACTGTTTCCTTCCTGCAAGTAAAAAACTCCAACCTTCTCACTTTTTTCACTGGCTCTCCTCACCCCTACCAATACCGATTTGCCAGGAGTGTCACCCAAGCCAAATAAAGTATTCCAAATGTGGACACACTACACCTGAGGAGGTGGAAATGATAACCTCCTCCTGCTCCTCCTCGCACGAGGCCTCCATTCACTTCAGAAGAGGCCTGCCCTTTTTTGCCACCATAGCAAATTGCAGATTCACTTCTAATTTCGGGTGAGTATTACTCAGCAATTTTCCCTTTATTATCTGGCTTCTTTGTGCCCAGATTAGAAGTTTCTATTTTTCACCATTAAATGTCCCTGGGTAATTTACTATTTATATTTCATACTTTTCAAAATCAATGGTTCCCCAACCACTTTAGGCCACCTGACCTGTAACAACACTCTCATATCTGATTTTTTTTTTTTTTAGGCTGTCATGCACTCTCACCACACTTAACTAAAAACAACGCAAATACAAAGGTTCAGCAGATGAACTAGAGATTCTTTCTCACAGGGTCCCAGGGGACAACTTAAGTTTCCTCCTATAGACCAAGATACTTTATCTATGTTTATTTCTATGTTTAATGTTCATTCTGTGCATCACCCGTCACATTCATCTTCTCAAATATAAATCCTTGTTCTTGAGTTTCCTTCACAAGATTCTCATGAAGCTCAACAGCACTGTTCATTGCCACCATCTTCCGCTTCAGGGTATTATTTCCAGGTCTCAACTCCAATAACAACATTTACTCAAATTCAATTTTAATTAATTTTGACTGTAATATTTTCTGTTCTGCATCCAATACTTAAATATAATTATAAACAATGCAGATAGCTACACAGCTAAAACAGTCTGACACTTCCAATTATTAAGAATACTTTCAGGTGCATATGAACTTTGCCAAACTTCAAGCATTTAGGCTGAAATTTTCCAGGCCATGCGTATGCCTGAGGCTGAAATTCTCTGGAAAATTCAGCAGAAACAGTTCAGCTATGTCTTAGAATGAGGTCACAGAAAAATACATCGTTTATGTTCTTACATAAAACACTTAAAAATACCTCTTGAATACCATGCTTTGGGGCAGAGAATTTTAATTTGCCAGGGTGACATTGGACATTTGGGAAAGGCGAGGTGCGCGCCCCTATTGAGAGAGCGCACCTGAATGTCATCAGACCACGAGGAGCACGGGAGGAAGAAACAGGAGCGCGCAAGCAGCACAGCGAGACTTCATCAGAGGAGTTACAAGGTGCACGGAGGCAGCCTCAAATTTTCCAGACAAAGAAAGAGGATTAAAAAGAGCAGCGGAGACATAAGTGAAGCAGGAAAGGTTGAAGGGAAGAGGAAGAAACAAGGTCAGGAGGTGACATGGATACAGGCCGAAGAGTCTCTCTGTCCTCGTGACCTCCAAGCATGGGGCGGGGTGGGGGGTTGTGTGTGTTAGAGGGTGAGCCTCACTGCTATTTCATCCTTCCTTCTCTTCCTCTCACCAGCCTGCTGTCTCTGCTTCTCCTTGTCTTCTCCAGGAAAGCTGCTCCTCTTTCCCTCAGGTGACATCCCTCGCTTCAGAAAGGCAGAGGGTAAAGAGCCTGAGCTATTGCTGTAACTCCAATCTGTAGCCGACCCACACAATGCCAAAACCAAGGGGTCTGCAGTCACAGGGTATGGAAAACAAGGGACCTGGGCGTACTCAAGAATTTACTGTGGACACTGCAACAGAGGCATCAGGATCAAGGACTGGAGATACTGACTATGAGAGGGTTAGACTGAGAGAGCAGTAAATAGCCCCAGGCAAATTACCGCTACCACCCAGACAGGCTACCCTAGCTGTCAGTGCTGCCTGTTCCCTCCTCCCTCCAAGGTCTCCAGGAAAGAACAAACAGTACAGAAGAGTACTCTGGCCATCTTTAGCACTGGAGAAGACAGACCCAGTGACAAAGCACACCTCATCCCATGCACTGGCCAGTCCCTATAGAGGGTGGCAACTCACCACTGCTATTCCTGACTCCCTTCAGATTAGATCCCAATTGTCCGTGCAGTGCAGCTAAAGGTTAAGACACCTAACAGTGACTCAGTGGCTGTCAACATATTTTTGCAAGGCAAAACAAAAAACAAATAGCAAGCTCTTCCCCAGGTTTAAGAAACATTACCACTGCAGAAGTTAAGAGCTGTTGGAATTAAGTTTGCCCCTGCAACATTAAACATTGTCTCCTTCACAGATATAACTGTATCGGTCTTTAAATACATGGTCAGACTTTTGTCCTCACAAGCAGTGGATGTGCCTGCTCGAGGGACCAGGCAACAGCAGCGCAGTGAAGGGGCTGTTGCGTGCTATAGCACCGAACGCTTCACTTATTGTATGGGTAGTGAACGAAGCAGAAAATGGCCTTACCATTAAGGCAGCTGTACGCTGCTCAGGCAGAACTGGAGTCTACCTCTACATCTGCCACAGTTTTTCATTAAAACAAAAAAATTTCAAAATTTACCAATTTAACACATCCCTCATTTCCTGACTTGAAATCACAAGATTTAAATTGCAGAAAACGCTGCATATCTATAACTGCAACTACTTCTGAATTTGATGAGAGATGTGCTTTGAAGGTGTTTTCAGAAGCTGTATGTTCCAGAAAATTTAAAACTACAGCCATCATAAAAAGGCCACTCAGACTTCCTACAGCAATGCCTCAGTTTCCCAACTGTAGAAATGAAAAAGAAAACATCATCTCTTCACCAGAGAGGTGATTTGAGAATTTAATATGACCGTGATCAATACCATAGAAAACTCTAACAAAGGTACAAGTTTTGTCTTCAGAACAGCGTACAATGAGAAAGACCTGGAGCCATACATTTAACAGAAAGAAAGAACAGCTGCTCACTCAGTACTATGTCCTGTACAGTGGAAGTAAAAATTTAATTAAAACTTTTTCCAACTTCAACACATGCACAGTTTTCAGCTTTAACATTCTTTTAAACTTGAAGTTTCATTTTTATAGCAAGAGTTTCTTTCATCCACAACATTTTGCAGTTATTTAGAAGGAGTTGTTTGTTGAAAAATATGTATTATAATCTTACTTGAAGGTTCCTTTAACTTTTATTAAGTTCAAATATATTTAACATTGGTCTCAACAGTTTTCAGAGACAAGTTTTGGGTGACAGGAGGATTATGACAAGTATCAACCTCTTCTACGTTGTGGGATCAACAACTAACCCCTCCACAGCTGCTCCTTAACACTTATCAAAAATGACAGCATTGCTGTAACTGCATCACATTCTAAAACCCAGTGGGCATGTATGACCATGAAGGGATGACGGCATCTTCCATGCCTTTACTTAATCCTATTACATGCTGTACTACAAAGTTTTAATTACTTTTTTAGTTTTACTTTAGTTTCATTGCAGTCATCAATATCCATTTATTTCCTTTATAGAAGGGTCCAATTTATCTCTAGTGCTACTTTACTCCCAATATACACATTACCTTTTTATCAATTTAGCTTGTGTTTGCTCGTGCTATTTTTACTGCCATATTCTGCCAGGTGAAGAGATGGTGAAGAGATGATTATTTTTTTCATTTCATAGTTGGGAAACTGAGGCACTGCTGTAGGAAGTTTGAGTGGCCTGTTTATGATGGCTGTAGGTTAAATTTTCTGAATGGATTCGGCCTTTTGCTTCTGATTCTGCACCTCCTCTTCAACTTGCTGCATTTCTTCTAAACTTTGCATAGACCTGCAGTTCCTCAAAATACCCCAGTCTTGTTCTTTGCTTCAGTCCACAGTAATACTGTAACTTATAACCCCTTTATTATAGTGCCTGTCTTGTGTCAGCATCAGATTCATTTGCACAGGTACTATCAGGCTTTGTGAAAGCAGGGCATTTCATAACAGTCCTTGCCCACTGCGTACCTTGTGAGCGCATTAAAATACCCAACAGAAGGTTTGCTAATGATTTCAATAGGGCCAAGGTTTCATTCCTGGTCTTTAGATTGACAGTCCAACCATTAAGGTAGGACACAGAAAATCCTTCACTGCCTACAAATAGTAATTGCCAACCTTTTCCTGTTACCTGCTTCTTTTCTCAATGCTTTGTATGAAAGAATGCATAAACTCAGCATCCCCGCTATAAACAGAAGTGGAAAAATTAGCATTCTACACCCACTTGTAAACTCAGTATCACCACCACTTCTGCTCTCCTCTTAGCCAAAACAATCAAATAAATCACCTCACCCTGAAGTACCTGGAGATTCAATTTTATCTTTTCTAAAGCGAGAGGAAAAAAAAAAAAAACACTACCATTTTCTCTCATCATTTAGCCAGCATTTTCGCTGGTATCTCATCTCCAATCAGATCTAAGGCAGGGTGCACACTAAAATAACTTGAGCAGCAGTCTGACCAAGATGTATCAGCTCTTCCTTTTGGGACATTACTGACGTTATGTTTGCATTATATATACACTATTAACTTATCAATGTATGCTTCACTTCTAACACCTAAATCTTTATTTGAAAGGCATTTATGAATATGAACAGCACTGGTCACAGTCCCAAAATGTAACTTAGTCCTTTAAAGATGCCACAAAGAACCCCTAAAGTCTAAGGGTTTCTAACCCCTAAAAAGACTAAAGTCCCGAGGCAGGGAGGAACGGGAGACACTTTACAAAGGTCACAGTGTAATTCAGATGTGATGATAGAGCTCTTATACAAAGCAGACAGAGCAATTCAGTACAAGACAAGAGTATTCACATGAGATATAACTACTCTTCAAGTGAAAGTGTGCTTTTTTGTTTGTTTAAACAAAAAAATTGAAAGAAGCACTGGTTTGCCTGACAACAGCAAATGCTGCAATTTCAAGGGTCTATAAGCCACAGCACATCCCAACAACTAATGCTACATCACTTGCACCTATAACAAAACAACATGGACTCAACACTCAAGTAGGCTTGCCCTCAAACTCCTAGAGCTACTGAATACAGTAACTCTTTGTTTAGTCATTGATCTGCAGCCAAAGCTTCTGTCTCTGTATTAAAAAAAAAAAAAAAAGCTTCTTTATTAATACCAAAGCCTTGAAACCTCATAATAAAGACAGCTGACAATCAGCTACCGACACTCCAAGAAAGATGGGCATGGAGCGCTCAGCTCTAGGTCAGGCACCAAGTTACAAATTTATCGCTAGAGATAATCACAAGTATTCACTATAATACAATGACACAGCTGGCATGAGGATGAAACTGGGGAAAAGATAATCCATTCCTAGATAATGCCATCATTTGTATGAACATGTACAAGGACTCCTCAGCCAACGTTTTTACACAACAAAAGCGTGAGTATCGAAACACAACTCATTACATGTGTTTTGAATAGCCATTTAAGAAAGATGCAAACAACTATTAAAAAGTATTAATGTACAGCATTTAAATCTGACTTACATTAATATTAAAATATGAGAGGTGACTGGCAAACATGCTTCCTATTTTTTTTGAAATAGGAAGTCTACTGTCTGTATTTTACTAAAACTTAAAAAAAAAGAGCTGCACAAATACAAGAAATGCACAAAAACAAAGAGCCGAGTTCAACATAAGCCTATGTTGAAGGAAAATCCAGTGAACGAAGAAGCATATACTAGCAGAGATTTAACACTAATATCAATTTCCCTTGTCTTAAAGGCTCTGCATACTGTCTGATTTCAGCTGCACGGAGCCATTGAAAATACAATTTCCCACTTGAAACAGAAAGTATGTAGTAAAAAAGGGGAAGGGGAGAAAGTTGAAGCTACACCCGACCAAAAATCAACTACTTCTCCACTAGAACATTTACAAATAATTACACAAGCATCTCTGGGGGCGGGGGGAGAAGACCACTTATATGCCTGTTTTCCAGTTTTCTTCTGGGTCCTTTTTAACACAACCTGAAAACTGGAAGGTCAGTAATTCAGCCACTCTCTATTATTTTGTAGATAGATAAACCTAAATGACTACTGAAAGAACAAATCGCAATAAACATAGCAAACCTGTTTTTAACAAGCTACACAACTAACTTCATGTTGCCACTATGAGTACACACAAAGGTTAAGACAACATCAAAAAGCAATTACACCCATTTATCACACCTAATGGTCAAAATAATCCTATGTCTCTGACAAGTTCATATGGCTCTACAGCTCAGACCTGTTGTCCTTCAAATTGCCTTTGTCACTGCCAGCTACTGACATATAGGTAATACCCTGACTGCTCTGAAGTCAACTGAAGGCATGTCATCCATCCCCATCACACTCAAACCCTCAGCTGCCTTCTGTAACCCACTTTCCTAATTCCAAACTTCTTCCAGGGGGACTCTGAAATTATCTTCCTGTCTTCATTTTTGTTTTCTCCTACTTGGATGCTCTGTACAGAGGACACACCTTCCCTTAGGCATGCAGACACTCTAGTCTCCTCACAAAAGTGTCCCCCAGCAAGTTAGCAGCAATTTCTAGTGCAGCAGAATTTAGGGGTTCTTATGTACATCTTCTAGCAAACCTATCTGCAACCATACGATAGGTCACTGATTTCAGCTGCTTTTCTTACTTGCTACCAGATCATGACCAGCTGGTTCCATCCACTGTCCAGCATCTGAACTTAAAACGGTCAGTGTAGGGTGGTTTTGCACCAATACAACAGCTTTGGCACTAGAGCACACGAGACATGGTCTCCCAGTTCTGCTACTGAAATAATAACCTGCAGCAGGAGAGCCAGGCAGATAGTGAGGGAAAATAGCATCTTAAAGTTGTCAGGCTAAGTTCACCAGAGGATGTCTCACAGCCCTAAGGCCTTGTCAATAGCCAACGCTAGGACTCAACAAGGAAGAGAAAATCCATTCATAAACCCAGAAAACTAAGTTAAAAAAAGAAAAGCCTCACCCAAGCCTCACCATACCAGTCACTTCTATTTTCTCTGGCAATGAGGTTCTCAGCTTCCTAGACAAGTAAACACCTTCACTCACCATGCACGGCTGCCATCTGGAACTCAAAAAAATTCCCTTACCTACTTTGTACAGCTCTTACACAAACACAGGGTTAGATGGACAGAAAAGGATGTACTAAAAATAGTGTCCGTCAGGCAAGGAGCAGAGAGCAGCCTCGAATGG
>VZTL01012602.1:1077-15337 GCA_013400535.1 Scopus umbretta
CTCCAGGCTGAACGACCCCAGCTCCCTCAGCCGCTCCTCACAGGACTTGTTCTCCAGGCCCTTCCCCAGCTTCGTTGCCCTCTGGACACGCTCCAGCACCTCGATGTCCTAATGACATAGCTAATGACATAGGAGAACTTTATATGCATCAGATCTGTGAAACTTGTAGGGAAGACAAACTTCCCTGTTTCCCTTGTAGCTCTCTAGTACATTCCGATTATTAATCTTCACCTCAGTCACCAGAGGGTGAAATAATGATATAACTTCAAGTATGTTTTCCCCTCAGGACTGAGAATCACTGTTCTCGGTTCTGGTCAGGATAGGCTGAGAAAAATATGTATTTGCTAGTGATGCTGAATACTAAAGCGACAAGAACAATTTCACTGGAAACAGCTCTAATAAAGTCATGGCTGTTCAGCCCACCTGTCCCTCTCGGCACAGAATCCCCCTCAAAGAAAAAGCAAACTTTTTTGAAGTCTGTTCACCCTGATGGACCAGGCCCCTGAAGCTGAACGTCTCCCGAGCAGCGGTTTAACAGAGTATCATGCAAGTCAAGGCGATAAAAATGTGCATGGTTTTTTTTCTAAGATGCAAAAAGCAAAAAAAACCAAATTAACTTTTTCCATTCTTGCCCCCTTATCTCCACATTCAAAATAGATTACTAATGTGTTTCTTTTTTTTTAATTTCCAAGATGTTGAATTTGTAGATAATTGAACAATAGGGTTCCTCAACACAAACACATCATGTTTTCGTGTTGAAATTCTAGGTATAGGAGTTCTTTGCTTATACAGAGAGACATTTCAATGGAGGTGCAAGTGTTTTAGTAATACTAGCATGAGTCAGAACTACAGACAGATTCAGGTCAGAAAGGAAGGAGATCCTTTTGTGGAGATCTCCAGTCCAGCCTCCTACTCAAAGCAGGGTCAGCCCTGAATTCCAGCCACACCGCTTGGGTCTCTCTCCAGCATGGTCTCAACAGGCCCTAAGGGTGAAGATTCTACAGCCTTCACAGGCAAGCTTTTCGACTCCACTAACCTCCCAGTGAATTTTTTCCTCCCCTTTTATCCAGTTGGAGGTGCCTGTATGTGTATAAATGTGTGGTAACTTCATAAAGACAAAACTTCAAATTCCCAACTAAAATTTATTGAGTTGGTAAGAAATACAAGTCTGAAGGAAACCCAGAAAGCTGGCTTTGCAGAACACCCTGCTGTTTTGCACGCCATGCATTGCCCACCCCGTAAAGTTGTCCATTAGCGACATCAAATCGGCAGCGGCCGGGGGCAGGTACAGTTGTCCAAAGTGAAGAAAGTCCAGCTCAGCCTGTCCTCTACAGTTATTCATGAAAGCAGCAATTCAGTGACACGTTGAATGATAAACTGGTTTATTTAAATTTAATTAAAAAAAGAAATATGTAAGGGTCCACTTGAAATAGATGCGTTTACTTTTGGGTGGTACGAGTTAGCAAGCTCACAATTTTTTGGAAGGTACTTATCTGCATCCTTAAACAGGGAAAGGGAAGCATTATAATGAGAGCAGCAATGCTGCTGTTTCTTGGAGCAATTAAGATACGCAAAGATGCTGTTAGATCATCATCCTGATAAAGGGAGACCAGAAAGAGGCTAAATGTTGAAGCAAAGCTGCAGTGTGGGATTTCTAGACCCTGCCGTTACCATTATGGGGTCTGTCTTTTTTTTTTTTTTTTTTTTTTTAATGCCTCTAAATATTTTCTGTCGTCTCCAGCAGATGTTCCAGTCGGCTGGACACAAGCAGGCTCTGAGTGAGGAGACAAGCAGCTGTGTTGGTGTGAAGATAAGCCCAAGGTAGTATGGCTCGTTTTACCTTGTCTACAAAATACTGTATACCCCTGTGCTTAATGAGTCTCCAAGGGCGACCTAACATTTTGGAACTCTCTTGTATGGCTAGGACCAGAAAGGCCACCAGAAGCGGAGTTTCAAATGGCCCCCCCAAACTGCTTGCCTAATCCACAGAATAAATAACACGGTACACTGGGAGTCACGTTCTTTCATTAACGAAATTGCGTATTAGAGTTAGCGCTACAGAAGGACCGTAGAATTGAATTTACTGGCTCTTCCTGTTTTGCATTCATCCTTTACTGACACAAGAAAAAAAACCTTCAGATTACAACAGCAGCAACTCCAAATAACCGTAATTCAAGTTCATTCCCTGAGAAAGAACAGTCAGAACTTTTAATACGATTGGAGAGGCTGTCAGAAAGGCTTTTTTAAAGAAAACAATCTCTTCACTAAAGGGAGGAAAAACATGCTTTCCTCAGTTATTTTTTTGTTTTCAAATGATACAACTGTTTTTCTTGGGGTTTTTTCTGCCTTTAATGAAACACATGAAAGGCGTTTGGTACTCTCTATATATTCGGTACATCACTCAGGCTGTGGCAACTGGAATTCCAGTATCGGAAGAAGAAGAGTTGTCCCTGCACCCTGAGAAGCCTCAGCAGCAAGCTCTAATATTTTATTTCCTTTTTAAACAAAGTTCACAGAGCTTGTTCTAACAGTGGTGCCTTTTGCCTTTCTTTCCCTATGCAGTTGTGTTCTGCTTGTTTTTCCTCCAAGCCTCTGCTGGAATCAACATTTTTGTAACAGCATCTGCATGTTTAAGCAGGTCTTGCAGCATAGGAGTAAGAAACCATTTAGTGTAACGCTTTATAATAAAGTGCTACGTTTTAACAGCAAAGTGTCAATCAAACAAATTACCTTTCACTCAATGTGTGGAAGAACGACATGCTGCATTTCATCAGTTTTCAAAGTCAGTTCTCGGGTTACGTGTCTAATGCTAAGATGATGTATTTCCTACCTCAAAGCAAGTGTCAACAACCCTTCAGGTGAAGGCATAACACATCTCTGCATAAGATGAGTGCCTGTGGTTTTGCCCACAGGGGAGCAGGTTCAGGACCAACGCCTTATTGCGTGCTGTACTTCTATGTAAGACACTTCGTGTCTCTTTCCACCAAATACAATCAATACCTTATACACCACTTCATTCTAGGCCAGCGGGCTATGAGTTTTCAGACGTGCTGTCATATATCGAAGAGCCTGTACGCTCAGTTATACACTGCCATTCCAGAAGTAACTGACGTTTTACTTGCAGCAAGCTGTACGACACCGCAGGATCTGGCCGTTGCAGTCTGCGGTTTCCCCTCTTTCTGTCCCTCCTGCCTTATGGAATGGTATCTGTAGCTCTGTGAGAAATAATTACAGGTGACAAAAAATACCTGGGGGAAGGGGGAATCTGTTTTCCATCAGAGAGAGGAATGTATAACAAGCAAATGGCTTTTAGAATGAGAACATCCACAGGAATATCATTTTAGTTCTCCAGAGTTGCAAATTTGGCACTTGTCAGAATTCATTCTTTCACTCTCATCCTGTTTTCTTTGTTAATTCATGTATTTTCTGCCTTATTTCAAAACTCATCAGAAGAGACCCGCTTTCATCAAAGCCTCTCTAGTATAGGACATTTATTACCTGTGAATCAGAGTTAATTTAGCATATAGGATTTGGTGGCATCATTACTCTGACTTCAGTGTTAAACATGTCTAGTGACCTTAGTATTTGTATACCAAGTGTTCTGCCTATTTGCTTTTGAGCTACACAAGGCTAGCAAGGTGTTTGTTAAGAGTTTTAGAAGCCTCAGGACAAAATGTTTTAATTACTAAGGGAAAAAAAAAAAAGAAAAAAAAAAAAGGAAAACCAAAAGAGCAGCTTTGAGACATAAATGGTAAAACTGCTGGGGAAAATTTGATTTTCACGGTGCCAGTTCCGTAACTTTCTTCGTATTAATGTGAATAGTGTAGTGTAATTAAGTAGCCTTAGTAATAAGGTCACAGAAGCTCCAGAACACGGCTGGGAAGATAGTATCTATTACTGCTAGCATCATGTATGCGTGTTACGGAAGCTTCAGGCATGGACGAGAGCTGTGTTTTGTTAGGTACTATGTAAGCATACATATAACCTCAAAGAGACTGCAGAATGATTGCTAAATGTTGCTTCGGTTGACTGGTGCATTTCGTGGAGGATTTTATTTCCGTTCGGAGTATATCTGAACACAGTTAAAGAAAAAACGAGTAAGAGTACATCTCCTCTACTACTGTGCGTTATTAATTTCTTTTTTCTGTGAAAAGAAAAGAGAAAGAAGTAGATATTTTTAAAAGCCTTAAGTCAGGTAACTGTTTTTCTGGGTTTTGCCTACAATGCTCTCTGAAGTAGCCATTTTCTTTATGCTTTTAGTTTTTCTCTCTGAATAAAGTACCAAAACAATGGATAATTCACTTCAATTTCTGCTTTTCCTATTTGACCACTAGATGATGCTCTGACTCTTAACTGAAACTGATCCTGTACGGTAAACATTTTTTTGTTAGTCTCTCATTTTATAGAACTCTGCAGCATTTCACACATGAAAAAGTGGCATTTTCTTTCTTGTTCTTACATGCATTGTAGCTGTTACCATATGTAGACTGGTTAGATTTTATACAAATCCATATAGATCACTCAGCAGTAGCTCCTTCTGCTAATACTGAGAATATCTCATGACTCCAGAAGCTGTGCATATATGCAGTCTTAGACTGCTTTGAGTAAAGATTTTTGCAAAAATTGGAAAGTACACTGAGAAGAGATTTGATATATTTAATTCAGATTTATATTTCATTCTGTTTATCTGTCCTACGTAATTAGTTATAACGATGCTTTTAGTTTCAGGTTTAGAATTTATTTTTCTATGCTGTAACTGCATCTGGAATTAACGGTGATGCTGCTGTTTTGCAACTATTGCTAAAAAGAGACGATCTGACTTATTTCTGTAGGCATTATTTCTGATTTCTGTTGCCATAAGTCATTTCCCCTTTTCGCGTTAAGAAGCGCGGTGGTTTGATCCACACTGTTGGGTCTCAAGCCAAGTCAACTCCATTAGACTTTCAAAGATGTCACCATTTTACTGATGATCTTCTCCAAGTGATTTCAAAAGAACAGCTTGCTTCCGCGTGTGCTAATGGTTTTTCACCATTTGCCGTTTCTATGAACTCCTACAAACACTTTTCAATTTCTGCAGTAATTCTTCCATCTTCTTATGGGAAACGTTAACTACGCTAAGGTTAAAGTGATTGCAGCAGACAAAGCGTACGTACTCGACTAGCCTCCCGTGTAGGGGTGTTAAAGGCACGGCTCCATTCAGGGGATCCCCAAATCTCAAAACCAGTGCAGGAATGAGAACAGGTTATACAATCGCGAACAGCCTGTAAGCTGGGTCAGTGCCTGTCAGTCCCAGCACAAAAGAGGTTTGGAACTAGCTTAATATCAATCGGCCTTTCCCACTTCTAGACACGCAGGCAGTATACTCCGCCAGTCAGAGATCTGGATCCTATTTTCAATATGTAAGCAAGGAAACTACACTCTTTGAGAGATAAAGCCTGTTTTGCCCTCAGTGAAAGAGCATCTGCTGGTCACACTGGGGTCTGATCGGGAACCGGCTGCATTGCACTACAGT
This sequence comes from Scopus umbretta, assembly GCA_013400535.1. Lineage (NCBI taxonomy): Eukaryota > Metazoa > Chordata > Aves > Pelecaniformes > Scopidae > Scopus > Scopus umbretta. The sequence goes on from VZTL01012602.1 coordinate 6,590, forward strand.
GCCAGCTTCACCGTGGCATCGTTACGGCCAGTGCAGGCTCCGAGCTGAGCTCCAATTCAACATCCATTTTAAAACCGAGATTCCTTTGTGCAACCTCATTGACAATTATACTGAAACTGAGCTCCTGTCACGTAAGCGTGCGAACTCTTGGTTCGGTGTATCTCTTTACTAATTTACTTTGAGGTAGGCTTACGTAAAGGGCACCAAGTTGCAGTAGTTGTGCTCAGTATATAGCATATTCCTCATTGTACTTCCAGGTATAAGCTTACTGGCACCTTCGAAGACATCTAGAACTGCCTTCCAAAAAAGTCATTATATCCTTATGCAGGCAACAAGTACATGAAGTAAAAGTCCTTAAGTAAAATATCAGCCATTAAAATTTGTTGAAAATTCTGTCACTCGATGGACAGCGTTAGGGACCTCACATCTAGAGAGCACGTTTGACAGTTGCCGTGTGCGTGCAGTAAGACATCCTAATGAGGCAGCATGACAGAGAATCATTAGGCTTTCTTCAGGCTTAACCAGAGGCCAGTCTTAGGTTCTGAGAGACCTAGAGCAAAGACTGAAAGCCACTTGTTTTTCTTCTTCCACCCCATGGCTGGGCAATTTAGACCCTCGTTTCACCAACGGTCCCACTGGTATCCAGGTACCGCATGAAGTATTTATTCAGCATTAGTGAGGATAGCAGCATTCTTCCTGGACTTTATCTGGTCTTAAAACTGCTGGTGTACAACTGTAAGGATTACAACTGATACAAGAGGCTTCATCACCAGAATTTCCATTGAAATCAATCTGTATATTTCCCAAACCCTGAAGAGTCTGGGTTTGTAACAGACTCCTATTTGTCTGAGAGAGTGGTTTTGTTTGTGGTTTGGTTTTTTTTTTTAAACTTTTTTCTTTGTGCATCAACTCTGCTTTTAGTTGCTAGTGGGTATATACGTTTCTACTCTGGCAGAACTTAACTGGTCAGAAGAAGCTTCCCTGCTGCAAAAAGGATTTTCTTTGATAACTTTAAAAAGTCATCTGGAGATGTATGGACTTGAATTACAGCAGCTCACTTATCGCTAAAGCTTTGTGTAAATCACAGAAGAGGATGACAAATTTCATATGGGAATAGAGTGGATTTCACCCATTGTCATTGATAAATAGAAGAGCTCAAACAGTCACTAATATTAGATGTGGACATCTACTTTATATATCTGTGCCAAAGTCAGCCTGAGATTGGAGTCAGGTCATATTTAGAAGGAAGAACAGAGAAGAATAGAGAGAACACTCTCTTAAGCCAAATTGCAAAAAAAAAAAAAGGAGTATTCACTAGTGGTTAAATTCTTTCCAGTGCAGTGTCTATAAAAGTTCTTTTGCAGCTCTGCTTCATTTAAGACACGGCTATAAAAGGCTGTATTTCCCCCTAGGTTCTTCTCCTTCTTGTACCCTAATTAGAGTTTTTATCTAGGTGTTATTATTCTGATTCTACTGAATAAGAGCATGACTGTCTTGGAAAGCTTTCAAGTGCACACTCTTATAAGTCCACTTGTTTTTTTTCTGGCTTTTATAAAGCAAATTATTTTTATATTTATATGATGATATTTAAGTATTAATTCTCCCCTTGAGACAAATATTCTTTTTCTTTTTGCACACTGGCTAAAAAGGCTGTGGGGCTAACAAAGCATTTTATACTTTTAGAACAATATTTTTGTAGCGTAACTTCAATAAAATCTGTGCCGTGAAGCATCGCAATGCCTTCATCTGTATGCTTTCAGAATGATCTGGCAGAGGTCTTCAAGTGAAAAATGATCGTCTTACTAGACCTTTTTCCCTATAAGGTTAATACTTTTCAGACCAGGCTACCTTAGGCCAAGGCCGTTCCATGCAGTTCCACTGAATCCTGGTAGTTGCAGTACGTGTTACACATGGATTGCCCACTTTGCCAAAAGCTTCTACATGCGTGGCGCTGAGCACTCTGCCTCAAGTAAAGCACTTCAAGCACAAGCTGTAAGCACGTTATTCTCATTAATTACTGCCTGGATTAAGTCCTATTAAGATATTAAATATTCAATATAGTTCAGACTTGAAACCCACTGGGAAAACTGCAATTTAAATTTGCTATACACCGGAGGAGAATGTGCATATGGCATACCCTGGTCTAGGGAACCACTGGAATTTCCTACTCTGAGTTCCTCACCTGAGAAGGAGGAAAGGACATACTGCCTTTTTTAATACTAAAGTAACCTTTGTGTCTACTGTAGGGAGACAGCAGTGAAATGCAGTGGTGGAACAAATGGGAACAAGGCACTGTTGGGAGCTTTGGGAGCGTGGCAGTCAGGAGGTCATGAAAATAGCTGTTTTGATGATCAGAATGATAGCGGAAAGAGCTTTTGAACTGTAAAGAAAGCATTGGCTGCTGTGGTTTGATTCCTGTCATAGTCCTAGAAAAAGAATTTATACTGAAGTAAGACCTAGCACTCTCAATTTCTTCACCTAGCGGAAGAAAACTACATGACCTCGTGTTCAGCAAGACACTTGGACCAGAAAGATGCAAAAATGAACACTGGGGGGCGGGGGGAATTAAGTCGTTTTCTTCGTGAGAGGGCTGCCACTGTGACAAGAGTAATAGGGGGAAGCTGCTTTGGTGCTCAGAGCCACTGCTTCCAAGAGCTGGGCTGAGGCCATGGTGTCCCTGTATGGCCGTAGTCAGGTCTGGTGGCGTTTGGCATTTTGCAGTGGTTTGTTTGGGTTTGGGTTTTTTTGGTTTGGTTTTTGTTCTTTAAACACACGACCCTTTTGTTCGCAAGTCAGTTCATCGATGTGGAAAATACACCACGGTACTTGGCAAAGAAGGCCTGCATGGGTTTCATAAAATCTACTAGTAACATTTCTGGCTTGGTAGCCCCCTCATGGACGAGGCAAAGCAGCGGATCCTTATTTACATTTCACATAAGCTTCAGGTGGTGGAGGAAGCTTCTTGTCTGCTCTGAAAGAAGCATATCTGTCAAACACTATATTTACTGCAGAACATTCTTCCAGCTCGTTACTCATTCCAGAGTCTTGGCCCAGAAAAGAAAAAACCCAAAACAAACAAACGTGTTGACATTTTCCTTGCTGTACATTCAGCATTAAGTTTGCTGAGACAAAGTTTACATACACATTTTAAGAGGAAGAACTTAAAGTTTTTACACCTAAGACTCTATTTAAGAGAGCTTGGCATTTTAGGGTTTCCCCTCCCTCCCTTTAACTGCGGTGACCTTTCCTGGGTGTCACTATGAGTTTATACTAAGTTATTTCTTATCTCCTAACTCCCAAGATTTTTCTCTCCCTTTTTCACTTATTCTGTAAAATAATTCTGATGTATTTTGTGAGAAAGTCGCATTTCTTGATTTAGGGACAGATCAAGTCATTAAACCGTTCTCATAGGATAGGCATGAAGTAGTTCCACTGGAGACAACTGACAGGGATTTCCTAGTGGAAGGGGACCAAGGGATTCGAGAAAGGAGCGAGATCCACAGCTAGGAGGCCTAGTGAGAACCTGAGAAGAAGGATATGAAAGGAAGGGCAAACCAAAATCAACTGGAAACCTGAAGAGAAAAAGGGGTGGAAAACCAAAGGAGGAGAGATACAGATAAAACATAGGAAAAATTACTTACCACTGCAGAATGAGAAAGTATACTGAAGACTACAGACAAGCTGCACAAAAGTAAGCATCAGGGAACAGCACTGGCTGGTGTCACCCCGAGGGAGAGCAAGCTAGGAGCATAACAGAGCCAGCCTCACCAGCCAGGGCCCAGCCCCGCAGTCCCTGAGCAAGGTCAGCAGGGCATGTCCAGAGATGGTCATCGTACCCAGCCAGGAGCCCAGGTCACAGGTTCATCATGACGATACAGGTCTGAGATCAAGGGAGAGAGTCAACCCACACACATCAGCACAGTTCCAGCGGTTGCCAAGCAGGTCCACAGCAGCACAGTAGTCCAAGGTGAAGCCAGAAGTCAGTTTGTAGGTCAAGGCCTGACTAAGGGGCTCAGTAGCCAAGCATAGGTATGACTAGCACTCAACTGAGACCAGTACTCCTCCAGCAGCATGGCTCAGGCCACTGAAGGACCAAGGCTGAGCTTAAATAGAGCTTCTGGGCCCATGGGCAAGGAGATGTGAATGGAGGCTCCAGCTGAGGCTGGCCAGGCCATTAAAGCCTATTGGTGCCTGGAGGGCTCTGACAGTGGGAGTAGGCAAGTCCTGTCTTCTCTAAGGAGAGTGTGGTGACAGTGTGAAGAGTAAGGCTGACCGATGGATGTCACTCAGTGCAGTAATGGAAGGGCTAACAGAGGCTAGAGAGCATTATTGACAATGAACTGCTGCCACCTGCATATTTTCTACGTGCCCTTTCATGAACTGCAGGTGAATTCGGTGCAAACATCACATGCATCATCCTAAATTTTCCATAGTATTTTCTTCTTCTTCTGGATCTTCCTTAGAGTAAATCTACTTTCTGTTAAATATCTTTATTTTGTGGTTTAAGAGACAATTATTAGGCTTTTCATTTTGCATCAAGCTGTGTTAACCAAGAGCTCACGTGGTTAACATTTTCGGTGATCATTGGTGAATAGTTGCATGTTGCTAACTTCTTCAAGTTTCTCGTTATATTTGTGCGCCGTCTCAAAGGCCAATACCGAGACCAATACCACATGTGCAAGTCAGTTAGGCATTTAAATGGATGGAAGGTTTGACAGCTGCTAAACATTCCTGTTGGTTGGTGTCTGCAATGGTTAGAACTGTAAACCATACCTGTCTTGGAGGCGTCTTTTGAGCCTTGAACTGTAACTCTCAGACCATTTGTTGCGAGATAAATGGATCATTTAATACAGTGAAGTACATGTCCCTTCACATTCTTAAATGCTGCACTGGTCTGTCCACCTAAATGCACTTGGTGGAGGCAAGAACAGGTAGAACTGAGGAATGGTCAGGCGTGGATACTTATTAGACTGACTGCAGTTTTGCCGAAGGGTCATGTCATCTGCGTAAGTTGAAAAGGTGTTGGACAGGCAGCTTTAAAGACATGGTCTCTGTGCAAAGGAAATTTTTCTGATTCAGGAGAAGACATTTTATACTTGAGTACAGAAATCAGCACGTTCAAGTATTTCAAGGACGCTTGAAGTGGACCAACCGAAAAACGTTGCAGTTTTCCACAGGGAAATGGAACTGCTGTTGCCCTGTTTTGTTATATAATGTGCTTATACTTGAATGCTGTACAAATAACTCTTTGCCCCTTGATGATACTAGACTAAAAAATAATATGACCCTTAGTTAATTATGGGATATGTCAGTTTTTCTAAAGATAATTCAATTTGAGTTAAAATTTTAATTTAATTTTAAAAAATCTGTGTTTTAAATTTCAAGCAACGTGCCTGCTAAGGAAGGTTAATTTGAACTGACGTAGCATAGCCAAGCTCCCGAGTCACGCTTCTGCTGTCAAGAAGTAAGCTTATTTTCTTTTCCTTTCTATTTTACAGAATCTTCTACCATCAAAGGTAAATTTCTATTCAAAAATTCTGTTGCAGAAAGCTGTAACACCTCCAGGAAAACACGTTCTACTTCCCAAACTGACTTTGATAAATAAAAAGCTACAGTGACCTTGACATTTGTAAATCCTTTAAAAAGTACCATCTACCCTCAGGATATGAAAATCCATTTTAGAACTAATTTTTACATTAGGCACTAATAGGTACCACTCTAGCCAATTTAAAATGAATCTGGTGTACAGCAGGAATGCTTCAAAGCACCCTAAAAAATGGAGCACATATCAAATGGCATTGAAATGGAGGTGATATTAGTAACTGAAACCGCATAGAAGTGCGAGTTTTAGTCGTCTGTTTTCTTTCGTGTCTTCTTTGTGTACATTACAGGCATGTCACTGAAAGCTGAAGGCTTCACTCCTCTCTCAGGCAGTATTCCCACTGAGGTCACTTAATGGCAGTGGAACTGGACCTGAAATGTGTAAATCCAGGGCAAATATATTTCTTAATGTTTCTTGAGTCTGTATGGTAAAGCCAGGTTATTTAGTCCTAAGCGATCAGGCAGTTGGACTGGATGATCGTTGTAGGTCCCTTCCAACTGAAATATTCTGTTCTATTCTGCAATCTTTATAAGCAAAAAGAATGCAAAAGTCAGGGCACAACCCAGATGTCCGGGCTGTGCTACATGCTGTTCTTCCAGGAACTAAGGACTGCCACAAACCCCAGATGGTCTCCCCGGGGAAAGTAGAAGACACTTTGACATTATATCCTGCGTATTTGACAAAAAGCAATAAAATCCAAACCCAGAACCAAAACGAATCCTTCGTTCAGATCCTAGAAAGCAGATCACTGCGCTTTACACAAAAGGGTAAACTGAGAAACTGCCTCTTGTGCCTGAAATCCTGTAGCCCCTTTTATAAAGGCAGATAAAGAGCACTAAGGACCGTAGCAGCCACTGTAATTCAAAACTCGCGTTAAATAAATTATTTCAAACCCGAAATAGGACTAAGGCTGGTTTCGAATTAAAAAGTGTTGAAATTCCTCAGACTTTTTCTCCAGGGCTCTGGGAGCGCCCGGCTGAGATTCAGCCCACCTGGCTTTTGTAGTGAAGGACGGCGCTGCATTACAGCGCAGACGTATCTCCAAACCAACGTGCTACTCACAGTAAGAAGTTACGGCACTCGGAATGGTGTTACAGCGGGCTCCTAATAAATGCTTTTCTGAGCAGTTATAGAAGACTGAAGTGAATTGTACTGTGTGCTGGATAACAAACTGTGAAAACTGGCATTAGAATCAGACTTGGAAACCACTTACAATCCCCCTTTTTCTTCTTTAGATAGTTTTTCAAACCTGTGAAATCACCGTACGCTTTTGGTTTTGTGAATGAAATATTCTACACAAATTAGTGACGCACGACTGTCAGGAGAGAAATACAGACTTCCTACGCAATCAAAGCAGAGTAAAGGAAACGTTATGGCAAATAGCCTGGCCGGGTCTCGAATGCTGAAAGGAGAGTTCCAGCGTATTATCTGGAAGTACTCTAGTGCAGTCTGGGTGATTGCTTTGGCAGCTTGGCAAGGAAGGGATAGGGTGCCATAATCAGCTTAAGGTAACTAGCGCTGCTGTCAGAAGTGGCGCTCCCTCCACCCTAGGCCACGTGTTCCGCTGTCCTCCCTGGGCTCCGGGTCCTGCCGCTGCATGTTCCCGGTCTGGCCGAAAGCGAACCCAACAAGAGCGGAGTTGTTGGACTTCAGGCATGTGCCTGAGGTGCTTCTGCCGCGAAGCAAGCTTCCCTGTCCTACCAGAGATGTGTGACCCCCCGGGGGGCAATGCGGACCGCTTTTAAGTTAGCAGCTTTTTTCTGCATCGGCTTTAGGGATCATAACGTCAGACTTTGCAAATAACCCCCCAGATAGATAACTATGACCATTAATATTTATCTTCATTTTGGCTATAGTGTTTGCAGAGTGCCTAAGTGAGGTGTCTACACAGTAAAAAGCAGACAGAGCTGTTCTGGGACAAACTTATTCCATGCTAATGTCATTTGTCCCGCGGTAGCTGTTTCAGTTTTCCATCAAAGTTGAGCAGACAAATCATACGCTCTGCTCGTGCTGTAAGCCTCTGCTTCCGCTCATGAAGAGGGATGATTCTTTGGCTATTAACGGATAGAAATAACAGGTCATTGTGTGCCAGAACTCCAAACGGTTTGAATGGCTTTTAGAGAAATAATTGGATAACTATGGGCAGGCACTTAGAGTATGTGAAAGATGATGTATTTTGTTTCCAATTCATAAGTTTTTTACAATCCATTTAATCCATCTGTTTTAGGCAGATGTCATTATATGGTATTTATGAGGGGTTTTAATTATTTTTTTACATTGAGCAGGCCTCAGGAATAGCAAAATAAAAGTTTCACTGATATTTTTACCAAAAGGTTTGCTAAACTTTTTTTTCTTTCATTTTTTTTAAACTTTGGGTAGGCCTTAGGAATGCCAAACTAAAAGTTTCCCTGATATTTTTACCAAAAGTTTTCTATTCTAGGTATGTAAGCTTTTTCTCTTGTTGTTCCTTGAACGTTAATAAAGGTTATATTGCTGCATGCTGAATCAACTATAATGTTTCCTGTGAGTTGGATTTTATTTCCAAAGTTTCTGACCTGACTTCTGTGTATGACTTTGTATCAGATGACCATCTGGGAGACATCTGTGAAGCTGTAATATCTCCCAGACAGGGGACATATCCTACAGTACAAATGTAAAAAGCTGAGGTAACCTTCCACCTCTATACAAGTGTTCTTTAATAAAGAGCAATCAGTAAATAATAAAACACTGATCAGTTGTTTGGATTCTGTCCATAATGGTGGACAAGACCCACTTAGGAATCTGGTGACCTTGTATTTGATTACAATAAAAAGTAGGTCAACGTTTTTGTTGTGTATCTATCTGACTTTCTTATAGCACTGTGTCCCCTTACCTTAGAAAAAACTAAAAACATAGTTCATGTTGCAAACTGAGTTGTCTCATTGCTTTCAGCTATCCCAACAGGATTTAAGAGGTTAATATTTCAGAAAGCAACCATATAGGTTTTACCATATATATTCAAATGTGTTTGCTGGTTCTCCAGCTGTATTTTTACAAGTTATATTACTCTTAGTTAAAAAAAACAAACAAACAAACAAAAAAACCCATAATCTCTCAGAGCAATGCATACATAATATAAGCAAAAAAAAAAAAAAAAAAAAAAAAAA
>VZTL01012602.1:15388-28150 GCA_013400535.1 Scopus umbretta
CATCCATAAATGTTGAGTTTCAGAAAACTGTCCAGTGGGGGGAAAAAAAAAAAAAAAGTCTCTGTTAGCTATATTTTTACTTTATGCCAGCACTCTCTGTATACAAATTCATGCCTTCCCATTATGAATCTGTTGATCTGGCTTGTTTTATTCTAGCATTATAAAAGTGCTCTAGTTGGAAAAACAGAAAAGCTCACTACACCGCAGATGTTGTAACAGACAAGGCTTAGAATAAGTTGTATCTTTTAAGTTCAGAGAGTAGGCTTCAAATTAAGAAAACATGTATTTTCCTTGAGGAGTCTATTGGTATAGCACATCTTATGACATTAGCTAGTTAGTACCAGCCTTATCTTGTTCATTAACGTGGCATAATACATAGCCTTTCTGCATTTAAATCCTTCACCGCTGAAGAGGAGTAATTCCCGGTGAATATCACTGAACTAGAGTAATTCCCTGGTGCATTATACCGTGAAATAATCTGTCATTAGCACTTAACACTGTAGTTCTATGCAACAGCAGGAGTGGACTTGCTAAGTATAGATGTTACCATTGAACACATAATTTTAGTAAGTATAATATGACCTGTTTGCTTGGCTTACTAAGAGGATAGGAAATGAGCTACAGGAATATCTTTTTTAGTAACTGTACTCCCATATGTTTATGCTTAAATAGAAGTAAATCCAAAATTAAGATCTTTCAAATAGTTTGGTATATAAAAGTACTTCTTTTATTACTTACAGTGTACACACTGCAAATTCAGTCAGTGGTGAGAGAAATGAAAGTAATTCACAGAACTAATAGTCAGTGGAGTAAAAATGGTAGTTCCCTGTTATTTTATGGAGTCAGAGCTGGTATTACAGAAAGTTAGAGAAAAGCAGGAGTCTAGAAAGCATGGTTTAGTAGACATGGTGTTTTGGGTTGACGGTTGGACTAGATGATCTCAGAGGGCTTTTCCAACCTTAATAATTCTATGATTCTGTGATTCTATGATTATGTCTCATGTTGGTGCTGTGTTACAAGAAAGCAGGTGAACAGCCATAATTCGATTTCCAACTTTCTAACAATCCCGTCTGCTTCCGGATTACTGTGTAGCTGGACAGGGTGAGGACAAGGGTGTGAACGCGATCAACCTTCAGACGCAGCGCGGCAACGTCCCGACCATACGCTAGACTGACCGCGCTGCAGATCTGCTAGGATTTTCTTAATTGTCTTGGACAGCTGTGCTTTCTGTGATCATTAGATTGTGCTAAGCTGTTCTCCTGTACAGTGGTGAGTCGTCTGTACTTTTATAATTTAATTTTAAACCACTCAGAACACAGTCTCTGTTCCTGTTCTTCAGCAAAATCATGCTAGAGCTAACATGTCAGCAGAAGTCAAGTCTGTAATAGGTCTTCACCTTGCTTTAATATAGGACTGAATCGTCACTGAACTTTGCTGCTTTTGCATCAGAAATCCAGTTAAACAATATTTTCTAGTCTATCCAGGAAAAAAGCTGGTTTTCCCTTCCTTTATGCTGCAGGCATCCAGAAATGACAGGATATTGGGTCTGTGGGCTTGCCTAAACTAACGTCACATCTGAGAACTGAGGGAGGCATCAGGAAGCAGTTATCTGAGTGAAACCAGACGTAACAGATATCATTTTCTAAAACGTAGCATCAGCTAAAAAGTCTGCTGAGAAAGCTGTGTCTCGCTGATGCCTCTCTTTTGCTGACCAGGTATATAGCAACAAAAATCTGGAAAGAGCTACTGCAAATAAAGCTCCTCCATCAGATCCAAGGTACAAGACAGCAGGGAATCAGTGCCTTACAGGTGCAAGACAAGTACGCTTACAACAGGTCCGGTGAGTTTGTGACAGGCACACTCACTAGGAGTGAGCAAATGCCATGGGCAGGTAGCTAAGTCTCATGCTATCAGTAATTTATTTACATATAAACATGAAAATACCCCTGACCTGTAAATTCTATCCATATCTGGTCCCTGTGTCTTTACTTTGTTATCAGACCTTCTCTTCTCTGGCTTGCTTACCTGGCCAGTTTGTGATGCCACGTCTGAAATTAAGCCATAGCCCTACCATCAGGACAGCACAGAGGGAGAGGACCGTTTATAGACAGTGAGACTGAAGCTACTCAGCCTCATCCACTGTCTGCTGAGGCAGAAGGGGTTCATTAATGTTAATGAATTTTGGAAAAGTTGTATATGTTTTAAATATGCTGAAGCAAGACTTTAGTTACGGACTGCAGGTATTGCTTCGAGACGAGCGCACAGTGTCATGTAAAGGAAGCTTAAACTCGAGGCTGTCAGTATTGAATGTCCACAGCAGAGTGTCCAGCCTAATCCAAAGATCAAGGTAGTATGAATACATTGAATAAAACTTCGGGGAAGTTCTAAAAAACATATTAGTTATGAACATTTAGTTTATGAACATAGTAAAAATATTATTATGATCATTTTTTACATTTTTTCTAAGAAAATGTTAGCTTATCTTTATTTAATAACTTTACCAATGTACAGTACAGTTTCTTGTCCCTTTGAAATTAATTATGTGTTGATGAGATATTATGTATGCTTAATGGGAAGGTATATGTGTGTATTAACTTGTCTTTGGTTCAGAATAGAGTATATAATTCCACTCTGCAAACTTTATAAGTTTCTTCTTTAATCTTTACTTTGATGGCTTTTCACCATTTGAGCCAACAGCTGAAGGAAAATGAAATTAATTCTCTTCTGATAAACTCAGTTTAACTGATAAGAAACCTGATCTGTTTAACAGTATTTTAATACTATTTAAATGAATCTCCTTGACCCTTATTTAAAACTGTTCTACCATTGAAAATATCTGGTTTGCATGCAAGAAACGGATAATATTCCAATGTCAGAACCTGATTGTTAATGGTAATACAGATCCAGAAAGAATTCCAGTTAGGATGAATTTGCTGATTGTAGACAGCCCAATTTAATACGAAATTTGGATGTATATCACAGTTACTGAAACTGGCATAAATCTTGTTTGCCTGATTTATCAACAGTATTATTTCGGGCTGACTTGCATGGCCAAAGTACTTCTTGAGCTCCTCTTTCAATCTCACAGGCAACACAGCAGCCAGCATCTCTTGGCCCTCAGGCATTAAATGGCACTACACGGAGAGGCATATTCCAAATGTCTTCCTGAAATAAATGATATTGTATCGACATGCGGTTATAACCTGTTGTGAAGCACGTCTAATGCTATGGCAGAGCATATCTGAACGAACATACTGTATCCTCTTGCGCAACTGGGGAAACTGGCAAAGACCGCCAAAGCATTTCTGATGAATGAAACGCATTGTGTCAGCCAGCCTGGGCCGAAGTGTAGGCGAGCAGGACTATGTGCCACACCAGCGTCGTTGACTTCTCCTCGCCCTGAGAGAGATCCCTTGCATCCTTTGGGTCTCAGACTTGCGCTTACAGCGGTTGCTGGCACTGGTGGTATCTGGCAGCGAGGCTGAAAAGTCCAAAGGGGAGGAATGCATGGAAAGTGGGAAGAGAAGGCCACAGCAGGGTGGCCCAGTTTTGAGATTTCCCAGCGGCTTTCTCAATTAACAGTACGTCTCTGACCTACTCACTGGAGAATCCTGCATTATTTGCTTGACTTCACTTACTCATTCAGGTTCATTACCAGCCTGTATCTGTGACAGACTCTTTCTGAAGGACATATACATGAGTCATGTGTATGGATGATTCATGTTCATCCATATTCACAAAGCTCAAAGCTTCTGCAGTTAAAACTGAGCAATAAGGTTTTAAGAGAGAAAACACATCCTGACATACCTATAATGTTGCATTTAAAACACCAGCGTAACTGCAATCATCTGAGCAGGTGGCATAAAGATGTTTATCTCTGCCAATTTTGTTTTGACAAAGAAATAACCGTTATTTCCCATTATGAAGTCTTTCGCTCCTTTCTAGAGAAGCAGACAGAAATGTATGTTATAATTTATATATTCCAGCTCCCTCTTATTAAGGGTCATATCACATGTGTATGATAGCAGGAGAACAATCAGTCCTGTTAGGGAAAAGTGTAATAATCTTCACATTTTATGCTATTCAACTCAGTAGAGCAGGACTTTGAGAACAACAGAAAATCATTTTCCTGTCAAAATGACAAGAGAGAAATTAAATTTCTTTACCTAGAGTATTTGGACTGACAAGCTGTCAGAACTGGTTTTCCTGATCCAAAAATGAGAGGCTTATAGACCACGGAATAAGAAAATCATTTTTGAATTTTCTGACCTTGAACAACCTCCTTATCAGTGATTTTGGTAGTATCAGATCAGGACACAAATGACTGCATTCATTGTGAGGAACCAAAGTTTTTTATTTCTCATTTTAACGTTTCCTAGCAAACTTATTACAGTCCTAATCTTCCTATAATTGGCATGGTTTTACTGCAGCTGATGATATTCATATCTGAGTTGGTAAATGTCCAAGTAACACAGTGCATAGACAGGTTTACATAGATAAAATATTCTTATTATTGGTAAATGAGCTTCCCCTTTCTTCCACGTACAAGACATCATCATGTTGGAAATATGCTTAGAATTGGGCCTATTTCCACTGAAATATATTGTCTTCATTTTTTAATGCCTGCATAACTTCAGGCATTACATGAAAAAGAGGACCAAGGTCTTTAGTTATGTAAATAACAGAGACCTGATTTGCATCCAAAAACCTTGTATCTTCCCCGTTTGGTTGGCAAAATTACCTCATTAGGCAAGAAATTATAAGAATGTATTGTTGAGACTTTCTTCAAATGTTTGTCTATTTAAGGTATTACAAAAACCTAACATATAATTTGGAAAATGTAAATGCAATTTTCCAAATAGCAATTTGGCAAGCTACCAGTGGCATCTATTGGCAAAGCAGAATGTGCAAGAAGGGGCAAATAAAAGCAAAATACAGAAGGTAAGTTGATGGGTATGTGAGAGGATCACAAGCCAGTTACAAGCCAACAGCAAGCTTTTATTTTAATTAGAGCTTTGTACAAAACAGGATTATGATGCTCATAAAGGCTTCATAATTATTATATGGAAACAAAGTGGTCATTGTGCATACTGGGATATGAATGCTCAGCCCTGAAATTCCCTCCATAGCGTATAGCAAGTGGAAAGTAAATGGGGAGGAGCACATCAGGATTCCCTGCGTCGCAGGGTTTGCCCAAAGCATGGCCAGCTGAGGCGTACCACCAAGACACGCCATCCGAACAAGCAAACAAAAAGCATGACACAACTAGGAGGCTCAGTCCTACTGTTTAGTTACAGACAATTTAATAAAGCCTGCAGAGAATGTGTAGAATGGAAAACATCTGTGGCCACTGACATATTTAGACAGCTCTGGTGTTTCAAATAAGTATCTCAGACTATGAAAACGCCAGGGAATTACGTGAAGAAAGATTCTCACTAAGAAATAGCTTGCGTTATTAGAGGCAGACTTTGGGATCATTATCACCTACATTTATATATCCATCTTAGGTACTTACATTGGGAGCTTAGGACTCTGTAGGCAACAAAATAAAAAGTCACTTTTACAGGACAGGTAAGACTGTCATTTCACAGGGGAGCTGACATCTAAGTGAGGTGATTCAAACAAGCTGGTACGAATATGCCTGATGTTAGGTACCTTGGCCATAGCCAGAAATCTGCGCCGTGTAAATACAGGGAGCAATGAATTTCCACGGGATTTCTGAGTAGATGAATTCGGGATGTGTACATGTATTGCAACAGGTAAGGCGCGCTAGTCAAGTATGTATAAGGAGTACGCGATCCTTACGAAACCAGCTCCTGTGAGTCAGGCTGGGCAAGGCGCGACACTTCCTTTTGAGTTAGGCTCTCCCACTTTTTAAAAGTAAAACCTGATTATCGATTCCAGCATGTACTGCAGAGAAGGAAGAGTCTCCTGGCAAAGCTGTGCTTATAAAAGGCAGATGCTGAGAGCCTCCTGGACATGGGCTAATCTGCTTTCTTTCTGTTAAGTTTGTGTAGTGCTAAGAACAGAACTAAGCCCTATGTGTTAGTATTTTGCTGAATATGAACGTTTACTCAAAATAAAGTTGTAACAGAAGAAATAGCAGCAATCACTAACTGTAAACTATTGCAGTATGGAAAGAAATTACATTTCTCACATGCCGTTTCCTCTTGTTGATTGTATTTTGACCGTGGGTTATATTAGAGCACTGGCCAGGCATAGTAAATGAGGACTAAGTTTTCTCTGAGACACTGAGTTGGAGAAGTACGCCCCGATGCTGTGAGCCAGCTGTGCTGGTGCGGTAAGCTGTGCTGATTCACTGGAACTCTCGTCCCTTAAAGGTACCTTGCAAAAGTAACTAAAACCCATGCAAACCACTGCGTGAGAAACTGTCACTCCCAACAAGCCGGTGAAATCCCCGCTTATTCTCCTAAGTGCCTAGCGTCGAAGATAACCCGTTTAGGCCAGCTCAGAAAGTCCTGCAGCTGTCACCAGGAGCTGGGTCAGGCTCCGTGCCCAGCTAAGGAACTGGATGCAGAGATTAGTAAGAGATATTCTTTAGCCTGTATCGTATTTGTAGTTGTGAGCATGATCGTATTTTCTGACCCCAAACCAGAAGCCCACTTGCGTGGAATTTCAGGAGTCTCAGGGCAAAGCTATGCCCAAGCTTTCCTCTTTTGCCAGGCCAGCACTACAGTTCAGCGATGGGCATTGTAAGTACAATGCTAGTAGGGAAGGCTTAAAGGATTGCCACACGTTACACGAATTTAAGCATGCCCCTGTTACTGCCTGGATCAGAAGTGGGAGCAAGGTCATTCTTGCTGCTGTAGCTCTCTTCAAGCTCGGTTTCGGCTGAACAACAGCAAGTGCCAGAGCGTTGCTCCATTCCTGACAAGATTTTATCTAGAGAGGGAGGACAGCAGTGCCTCATTAAAACAACGGGCTTTTAAGTTCTCCTCACAAAATTATCTACTTCTTACGAAGCAGCTCACACTCCACAGCATATCGTACCACTTTGTAAGTGCAATAGCTTCTCAGCCTTGCTTGTTGGAATGGGAGACCTAGATCCCTGAGGGCTTTGCAGGACTGCCTGAGCAAGTTCTGTTACTGCCAAAGACAGAGAAACTGAAGGGGCAAAAAACCCGGTTATTGACTTTATGTGACTATAACAAGTGTTCCACACAGTCTGTGACAGGAACCGGCTTTCTATCAACCAAGCATTCAGACACAACTAATGGAAAATACTAATAAAAATATTAATTGAGCACCATCATTTTGCATATTGCTGGGCAAACGGGAGGATGCTGTCGGCGTTCCAGGACACCCACAGTCTATAAGGACAGAACCGTTCCTGCCTTTATCACCTGTACTGTTATAAAAACAAGAAGATCCAGCTTTTTTATAAAAGACTAGTGTAAATATAGGTTAAATAAGTTTCAGCTCATTTCTAATAGAATTAAATAACCCGAGAAACTTACCTGAAGAAAGCTAATCTTTACTCCCTGGCAGATTTAAGATGCTATCTTAAAAACCGTATCAGAGCTTCTGTGCAATACAGTTTGACTTCAAGTATGCAAAAGCGCTGACTGGGAAGATAGGTTTTCCTGTATTTTTTTCTCAGTTCATCAATTTTCTCAACTGACAGACCTCTTGTTATCACCAGTCTTTGATCATATCTTCCCTGTTCTGTCCAGGCTCCCTTTTAAACCTGGCTTTAAAAGCCATAAAACTAGAACAACAGGTCAAGCAGATACATACATATGACAGAGAAAGAAAAAAGATTTTTTTTTCTTCAGTATCATCAACTATTGAAAAGTGACCATACCTTCTGCAAGGTTGTTTTGTGTATCATCTGAAGACTTCCACCGAGAACTCTGCAGGTTATTTAGTATGCCTGGAGTTGGAGCAAGTCCATGCTGTTAGATCTGAATCCAAATTAGCCTCATTATTCAAGATATTCTTTGAAATGACATCTTCCCGAGACAACTATGACGTATTCCTAGAACAAAATGTGTGATTTTACAGCAGATGAGTTCTGTAACACTTTTCACTGCTTATTTACCACGAAGAGTCTAATCTATGCAACCATTGTACTCTACTTACCTGCTCTGCATTTTTGCTTCAGAATGATCCTTGATCTTTTTAAAAGCACTTATTTCTCTTTGTTTTCCTCCTCGTCTTTTGGGCATTTCCTCTGCTTGAGGAGATGATAGTTTTGTCTGGTTAAGGAGCTGAACAGGTACACAGCAAACCCATTTCTTTCCACAGCTCCAAAGGGCAAGCCTGCAGTCTTCTCTGTGCTCAGGATGTAATTCTGCATTTTGGGACTAGAGCTTCCTGCTCAACTATACCCTTTTATCCAAACAGTAAAAGTCTTAGGGTGTTGGTTTGAGCGTCGGGCAATCTTGTTTTAGGAGCTTTAGGAAGAAAGAATACATCTGCATTCAACTTCTTTGCCTTCAGGTGGTTGCTAGGTTGGCTATTTTGAAGTTGCATCTTGGCATTTTCACAGGACTGTTCACAGAATTTGAAGACCTAATGAACTGTGATTGACATTTTCCTGTCATTGTTTTCTCATTGGTCAGACTAAAACATGGTTGTATCCATCATTTCACAAGTTGAACTGCTGACGGCAAATGTTGTGTAATCGCCAGATTGAATGATATAAAACTAGTGGCAACCTCGTAAATTGAATTGTTTCACAATGTGCAAACCAAATCCAATCATCCGGTAACATGTAAAGTTACCTGCTTTATCTGTTTCCACTCTGTGTAACCTACGAAGGTGTGTAACAGGTTTCTAATGATAACGATAAAAGTATACTAGCAGTTTAGAAGAAAAATGACATGAATTGTATGCACAGCGGCTATCAATTAAACGTACGATATATAAAGTATGTTGCCAGTCAATATTTCTGCTGTGCTTCAGGAGTGTTAGTTTTATAATGTTGGTTAACCACAGCAAACTAGAAAAGGGTTCTACACTGAAACGCAATTGTATTGTGTTTTATTGGTTTTACTTTAAAATCTTAGTTACTCAGCTGATTTACAGTGCTGTTATATATTGACATTGTTTTGTCAATGGATCTGTGCCAATTTAATACTGCCAGAAGACCTGGCTCTGCTATACTTACGGTATATTTTTGTCGTTCATCTTTTTCTTTTTAGGAAATCCGAACATCAGGTGCACTCAAGATGTAAAGTTGGAATGAAAATGAAGTGCTGTGTAAGTACATTATTGCTGAATATGTTCTGGTCTGCTGGTTTTGAATTGAGACTGACTTACACATATATCCAAAGTTACAGTGTTATTTTTAATATATTTAATATATTGCTTTTGTTAAGCCAAGAAGCTCAATCTGTCACAAATAAATTTTGATTAGTCATATCCTGCTAACTGAGATCACAGCAAGTATTCAGATTTCACTAGTTCTTACTCATTTTTTTAATGACAAACGTATTTGTATATACTATTCAGACCTTGTTTGGGAGAGGCAAATTAAAATTTGAAGGTCTCTCAAAGACTAAATATAAGTTACCATAATGCAATGTTACTGTAAAGGGAGTCTTTTAAGATCGTTGTCACTCTGCTTAAGTTTTAAATTCCTAAAATTTAGCAGGATCTGGGATATCTTTTCAATAAGTAAGTTCAAAATTCAACCTTTAAAATTAAATTTCTTGGCATTGCACCTGACCTTTAATTTTTAATTTAATTTTCTAATTCTATAATCTACTGTACTTTTAGAAGAGAGTTGTCAGACACAGTGTATCTGTGTACGCTGCATAAACTTGTACATTATATATACTCAAATACAGTATTTCTTTATGAAATGTTTTAAGGTTCTGAGAGGTCTTAGGACTTACCGAGCGATTTCATAGTCTTCACTGCACCCGCTGTCCAGATCAGCTAGTTTTGCACTGATGTTATGTCCTTACTATTTTGCTTGTCTAAAATTTTTACATTAGAGTGATAGTAGCAGAAAGATACAGTTCAGTTATAAATTATTGTCAATTATATGGTAATCTGATTTCATTGCAAAGAAGAAAGGTAAAGTCACAACTGCAGAAGAAACCAACCATAGGTGTCTTCACAAGATGTAGATTGATTCAGTGTAGACTAGAGCATGTATGTTGCTTCAGCCTACCCAAAATCAAAGAGGTTCCATTTTTGCTTTAAAAATGAATACATTTGTTAACTGCAATGCTTAGTATGTAAACATTGCCAAGCAGACATTTGCCAAAGGAATTAAGAATGACATAAAAAGGAAAAAAGAAAAAAAAAAGAGAAAGAAAAGAAGATTCAGCAGAGTAAGAAATGAGAAATAAGAAGCCAGGATTAAAAAAAAAAAACAAAACAGAACAGAATCATTAAACATATTATCATTACATATAGCGTCAGATCAGAGCCCTTAAATTATTTATGACTGAATAAATTTGCTATGAATATGCATCATTAGAATTTCATGAAGTACCTAAAAATGCTAACCATATATAAATGTACCTCCAATAATCAGTATTTTACAATTAAGTACAGGATGGGATAGAAAGACTTGTTTAAACGTACAGAACGCTAATTATTTTCACTTCCCAATTATTAAAAATGTGTAATCTAGAGTAACTAAATAGAGAATATAAATATAATATAATAATAATATATTATATATAATAATATAATATAAATAGAGAATAGAGTAACTAAAGAGATGAAGGGCAGATTTTAGCGCGTTTCCCAGCATTAATTTGTGATATGCCGGTAGCCATACTAATGACCTGAAACTGTCGTCATGCCTTCAATGATGCAATAAGTAAAGGCAAAATAGTTGTGATTACTACCTATTTTTTATTAAAAGAAAGAACAAAAAGAAAATGAAACATTGAGAATGGAAGCAGGCACAAAGAAGGGTACCCACCGTTTTTCCTGTATCTCTTCATTCAGATGCCTTTCAGAGAGGTCTGCTGTGAGAACATCTATTAGATACCGTATCTTCGAGTTAGGAAAGTACCAAACCATTTTATTCTCCAGCCAGAATGAGTCCCGTGCCCTGGTACCAACCAATGTATGCGTAGGAAAACAAGTTTAGTGGTAGGCTGGTTTTCCTAACGTAACTACACTAGGTATGTTATAGGTAGGCGAAGCCAAAAATATGAATAATGTTATGAAATCAAAGGAGATCATTTTATCTCTTGTTTAGAAGAAGCTGTTGAAGCAGTCACCTTGAAGCAAACAAAAGAATAAAATCCTTTGTATTTTCTGAGATTACCAAGATCAGTTTACGCCTCAGTTCCAGGAATATATTGATTAAGGAAAAAGGAGGTATCAATACTTTAAAACAGTATTCAGAATGCCATCTACTAAAACCAATATAAATCTCTTGACAATGCTTTGGCAAGACTCTCTTTCCTTACTGCTGTCGAAGCCTTGGTGATACTGTCACACTGCAAGAAGAGGTGGGGCTGAGCAGTTAGTTTGTGCTGTTGTTGCTTTTTCTTACTGTTGCCGGTGATTTATCGTTTAAATACACGGACCAAGCAGACTAACTTAAGATGAAGTGCTCAGGCGGGAGTCTTCCTCCTTTGGTGTCTCACTTCAGAGAGACATACCACTCCGAGGTGAAAGTTATGCTTCCTTTCATGGAAGCGTGCTGCATGGATGGACTCGACTAATCGGCTTAGTAGTTCGCAGAGGCTCGCACCTGCACAGACCGTGCGGACAGTGTGGACGGCCCATCAGCGTGCGACCTCCTGAGGCCTATATAGCTATATAATAATTACTTTTTTCCGGACAGAAATTTCTTGGAATATCAAATGAGTCTTTATTTATTTCCTTTGAATAATTTGCTTTCTGATACATTACCTTAATTGCATCCTAAGAGTTCAAATTTTATTTTTTACGTTTATGAATAAACATAAGCTTTATGTAAAGATCTCTCAGGCCTCAAAATAATAACTTTAGACAGCTTTGATTCTTAAAGGAAGTTTTCCCCATTCTTATGCAAAAAAAAAAAAAAAGTCACAAACATTCTCCCTATTTAAATAAAGAATATTTTTGAGTTTTTCTAAAAAAGTCTTTAATGAATTTGTAATAAAGTTTAAAAAGAATTTTTTTGTTTGAGTAAGGAATACATGTAAAATGAAGCTGTATTCAGGGTGAGTATTGCTTCTGTTGTGTTACATAACTGACCATACCCTTTAATATAAGCAGTTTCTTTCTGAAACACCAAAACTGCTGAATTATTTTACAATGTTGGGTACAAAGTGCAGAAGCGCTATGTTGTATAACATGATCTCATAATAGTTTCTCTTTAGACCAAATTATTCCTGGATCTACAAGCTGTAATTTAAGTACATTTATAATTCTTTGTTAAAGATTCTTATTAAATAGCCTCCAAAAAGCACAGATCACAGTGACTGGTACATCCATATGTCTTTCAAAGCACAGTGTAAAAGGGAAAAGCACAGAATGTTAATGATGAGTGAAAGATATAATGGTGCTTTCAGGACTGACTGTTCAAAACAGAAATTCAGGTACCAAATATGCCCACAGAAGCATCAACTTCCTGGATCCATTTAGGGTCTGTTACCACTTTAATCAGCTGCAGACATGTCCGTGGAATTTCTGCAATTACCATGCTTTATTGTGTATTGAGTAAAACATACTTTCTCATTTCCAAAAAGAAAATTAAACTTCTATCCATATTTTCCAAGTGTTACAATAAAATAATAATCTTTTACTTAAGAGTCAATAAATATCATAGAATCATAG
>VZTL01012604.1:0-23749 GCA_013400535.1 Scopus umbretta
CTCAGCACTGGTGAGACCACATCAATCCAGGTCTGGGCTCCCCAGGTACAAGAAAGAAGTGGATGTACTGGAGCAGGTCCAGCAAAGGGCCATGAAGATGATGAAGGGACTGGAAAATCTGTCATGAGGAGAGGCTGAGAGAGCTGGCGTTGCTCAGAATTTGAAATGAAAGTAAATTTTAAAGCCAGGAGATAGCATTTCAAAGAAAAAAAACACACTTAAACTTCTCCCCGATTCACCTGTTCCTTCCCCTCGAAGAAGTATATATTGCCTGATCTTGTGAACATGATTGCTCCCATGCATGCAATTCTTCTTAAGACCTGATCACATAAGAGTGAGACTCAGCTGTATAGATAGCCTGCTTTTAAATTTAAAATGCTGTATGCTGTTAAATAATCCTTTATAACAGGTATAGGTGGGAAATCTGAGACACACTTGTACTGTAAACATTAAGAATATTTAGATTCTTTACTCTGTTCTCCCTGTATATAGGTTTGGCGGTGCTAATTCAGGAAGGTTTAGAAGATGATGTGTACATGACAGCCCAGAGGATTTCGATCATTGTGATTTTCCTTCCAACTCTTTTTTTTTTTTTTCTTTTCTTTTTTTTGAAGAGCATAATGACCTATGACAACTAAGCTTTATTCTCCGTGGAGTCTGACATTGCTTCTGTTTAATGGATCAGACAGTTTGTGATACATCAGTACAAGACACTTTCTTCCCCACGTCAGCCCAGGGTACCTCTTCAATATTTCCCGTCTGTGCTGACCTGTGTGATCAAGAGGTCATGTCCTGAAGTCAAACCCAGAATCGAAACACTCACTTCTACCACAGGCCAGACTATTAATGTAACCCATTTAATTTACATCAAGTTGGAACCTGACATTCAATTTCTCAGTCCAGAAGCAATTATTTTTAAAGGAACATGCCAACAATATTGCTTGGCTTAGAATAGCGAAAGTTCAAAAGGGTAAAAAACATTTCACACCATAAATAAAGAATTGATTATACTTGAAAACAAAGTTTGTAATTACTACTGACATTTCTGAGCCTAGATGAGGTGCCTTTCATGCTTTGAAAACTGATGTCATTTATGCCACTGGCATTATGGGAACCTTATGTAAGGGTCTGAAATAGTCCTTTGCTGGTGTTTTAAGGATCAAGAGGAAAACATGAATATTTTGCACAATGCTTGGGTCAAACACATATTTTTTTGTCAAGCGAGCATGCAAAATTCATTGTGGGTGCTTAGCCTTTAGCAAGAGAGGAATTCCTTTGCCTCCTTTCACCCCAATAGCTCCATCAGCAGGACCGCTGGTATAAGCAGCAAAACCCAATACTTTGGGATGGAAAATTAAGTTATTCTTTTTGTGTGAAAGCCAAGCCTCCAAGGTGCTAACAGATTTTAAGTAGGAATAGCCCTGATCTGGGTCATCAGATTACTCTTCTGTACTTAAAACCAAAGTGCGTGTTTTTTTCCATAGCTCTTACAGCTCTGAGTGGACTTTGCATGACTGGCTAAAGACCAATATGCCTGAACTTGATGTGGAAGATTCTGCTAATCAAACTGTGCAGTGCAAAAGCTAAAAATTGATGTTAAGAATTTGGACTAGCAAACAGTGTTCATCACAAAGTCTTTGAGAAACAGCACATTCCAGATCAGGCTCTAATGATTGAGTTGAAATATCAGCTAAAACTAGATTTTGCTAATGTGTAGCAGATGCTACACATACACAGTATTTCATGCTCCCTCTTCTGGTTAATATGTACAGAAGGAGTACAGAGAACTTGGTTCTCAAAGAGCTCTGCATTCTCTGAGTTCTGCTGGTACTAAAACGCTGAAACTAGTTCAAACAAATTGCATATTTTCATGTATTATGGCAACTTATACTTATTTGGGAGGAGGGGTAATACAAATAGCACTTTACCAAGTAAAGCCCTTTACCAAGGGTGAATGAGAATGCTATCCCACTGCTGTGGGTTATCTGGGGATGTTTATATGTTGGAAATGGTATTTCAAAGGTGTGTAAAAATCTGTGTATTAAAACAGAATAGCTAAGCTATAAAAAACCCATAACCTCTATAAGAATGCAGTAATGAATGGAATTATACCATTTATATTTGATGTCATAGCAAGATAACAGCAGCCTGCATACTTTAATCTTAAATAAATTTACTCATGTATCTTGACTTTTTATCTGAATACAGGCCAGTATTCCCTACATTGCAAATGTATACAGGTTTGACATGCAAACATTATGCATTTCCCACCATCAGAAGCCATGCAATTAAAATAATTAATTAGTAACAAAGATTAACATAAACTCACTTACTAACAAGCGTACACATGGCATGCTACAAATCTTGCAGAAAGGGACAAAGACAAATCTTTCATTCTTACCACAAAACAATCCAGCCACAAAACTGTGCACTTCAAAATAGAAATGATGAAAGTTGTGGACCTTATTAATTAGTGATCAAGGAAAGGCTTTCTATAAGCAGAGCACTAAACTACTCTGAAGCAGATATTATGTATATGTTTATATATATATGTATGTGTGCATAAGCACATATGTGTGTATGTACACACATCTATACATACATGCATGCATATGGTTCAGAGCTACCTGCCCATGTGCTATTTCTGACTGAACTCCTCCAGCTTCTCCAATGTCACTCCTGAGTTCCTCCATTATGAGGGGAAAAGAAATGTCTTTTAAATGTTTGGTTGTATAATTTACTGTATTTCCAATAAACTGGATTTTAATGGGGCTCACAATGGTGAGATTATTAAGGCTGTTTTTTAAATCATCTGTTGAGTGAAACACTGAACTATTAAATTGGGTCATTTTGTTTATCGCTTGACATTTGACCTTAAATATTTCATAAATTAGAATGTATTGAGGAAGTAAAATATATTAGTCCCATAGCACAAGTCTTCTCTTTACTGTCTGCTTGTTAAGCACTTTCTCCAGATTAGTGATAACTGTACGATGTGTAGGTTTAAAGAAAGTTCATTTCTGTTTGGGGAAAAGTTGTGTATCTGCTTGACGTTGCAATTTGACAGTAATTTGACCAGAATTATGTAGGTTTATACAATACAATATGTATTGCATAAAAGCTAAAAAGCATTTGCTGTAAAGTAGCTCCTGGGATGGACAATCAAATTTTTAAGATGACAAGGAAAGTTCTGCTGTCAGTTTAGTATGTGAAATACCTTTGATTTCACCAGGGTTTGTGGATATTTATCACTTAGACTACACTTTAAGCTCTACTTGCATTAATGGTTGTCTTTGCCATTGGATGTATGTGCATATGCAAGAAACACCTCTTCAGAAAATATATAGGGTCAATTATAATGCGAGGGTGTGCTAGACATGTAGAACTAGCATTAGGATGTATATCAGGAGATACACAGCAGTTTCTGTTTATATTAGGGGAATGAAGATTACTCATTTTTCAACAACAAAAAGACCAGGGCAAAGTGAGTCCTATGTTTGGTTCCAGACTGCATAACACATTGCTGGGCTGGGGTAAAGCAAGCAAGAAATGAAAAGGCCGGAGAGATTGTTCAATAGGGAAAGATGGAACTGAGTGGCAGGTTTATAAGCTCAGCCAAGAGGTGGCAAAACTGGCTTGTGGGAGACTATAAATATCTGAGGTATGCCAATTAAGAAGGCTAAGAAAGGTTTATTCACAGTATTAAGAAAGAAATCAAAAAGGTAAGTAGGCAGAGTCTGAAGAAAGCCCCAGAAGGAAAATTCTTACTGGATATTTAGACTAGTTTTAACAAGTAGTCAATCATATGATAGAATGACCCACCAGGAATGAGTGTCAGGAAAATAACAGGTGCTTGAAAAGCATTATTCCTGCTGCCAAATAACAGACAATTGTTGCCTTTTTAATTTTTTATTTTTTTTATTTTTTTAAAGCACTTTCTGTTGGGTATTGGACTTGGAGGTTTCTTAAATCTGAGGATGTTACCTGTCTGTGTGTTGGAAGATCTGGGAGCTTTGGGATGAAAAGCTATTCGTCCCGTCCTTGTTCCCTTCAAGGAAAAAAGCTTTTAATGCTAAAAGGTGTTTATATGCAACACTGTTTAACACAGAGAGATGTGCCAGATTCAAAATATCCACTGCTTGCAGGCTCTGTCAATCACGTCAGACTACATTACATAACATATCAGTGTAACTAGAGAAAATAGATCATAGTAATGATGGGTCCATTGTGAAATTTTAAAGCATAAAACTCTATACATGTTCTGGAAACAATATTGGTAGATGCTTCCTAGTGTTTTAATTTCGTATATTTCTAACTCAAAAAACCCCCCAAAACCTCTTGATGTTTGTGCATTCTTTTGGTGCTGAATAATGCAGGAGTGATGTCTGCAATCTCTTTACATTTCCAGTGCAACTTGCAACAAAAAGAAGAGAGCTATTTCTCATGTAATACATATTTCTCATGAAAAAATACACATAGGTGTATCAGGGCCCCAAAATATCATTGTCCCAGTTGTAAACAAATTGTCAGGTCTGGGGGCTAATTCTGTAAAGTGTTGTCACGAAATGTTCAAGGGCCCCTTTCTTAAGCTTTTACAAAATTTTAACAAAGTTTGTCACTGCCAGTAAAAATACTCTTCTGTCAAAAGGTTCCCTTGTACAGTAGGAATAATAGGGACAAGCTGAAGTTTTCAATAAAGCTGAATTTTATTTCATTAAAAGGGTTCCTCTACATAGTTAGCACCCATGCTAGGTTCATATTTTGTATCTAGGATCTGAAACATTTCAGTCTCTACTTGAAGCATGTTAAATATGGTAACTGGATCTGATAATAATGTACAAATGCATCCTCCATGGGTTGTTGTGAGACTCCATTGTTCATAAGGTAGTGTCATACCTTATGACCATATTAGACCATAGGGTTGGGGTTTTTTTTCTGGTTTTCTGAAGTAGAGATAATGCTTATATGCTTCACAGTAATGTTATATGACTGAATTTGCTTGTATTCATGAAATGTTCAGATTTTAGTGAAGCAAAACCCAAGCTGCAGAATGTTGTGGTAAATACAGAAAGATTATCAGGTGGTATCAATATCCCTTACAGACACATGCTGCTGTTTTCTGAAGTGGCTCCCACTCAATTGGAATTCTTTAACACTAGGTAAACACTAGGTAACCATTACAACTAGGTTCAGCCCATTTAAGCAATCGCTCTTGCAGTCCGCTGCCATGCAGGAGGGCAAGCTGAGTCACAGGAAGATTAATTTTCACAAACCCATGCTATTAGTCTTTCACAACGTATCTCAAGATATAGGCTATTAAGGAAAGAGCTGTCATGAATAACACAAGTCAGTCTTAGTTGCTGTGGCGATTTATATGGCTGAAGAATGTAAAAATTACACTTTCTTGCACTAAGTGGCATTTCTTACAGTTGTTGAAAAGGAGCACTACCTGCAGTAGAAATGAAATAGAAATGTCCCTTGAGTTCTGTAATGGAACCTGATAAACAAATGGCAGATTCATAAATTCCTCCAGACATAGCCTGATTTCAGCGCCATCATCGATGTTCTGAGGTGTGCTTCCTTCATATGGCCATTCCAGTACAGTGTGCGAATTGTGAGTTCAACCTCAGTTTTCCTACTGGGGGAAGGACTTTGAGAAAGACTAATTAGTCTTTCTCTTACTAAGCTAACTAACCTAACAATGAGTTTGGTCTGTGAGCTAAGCATGTGAGAAGTGACTAGTGCTTATTGCAAAAAAAGCAGTTTGATCAATAGTGAGTAGAGACAAACAAGAAACTGGTGACCATGCTGCATTCTCAGAGTCTGAAACCATTTGCAAAGCTGGCTGTCTCTTTCCCTGCAGTAGTCCACAGCCCAGGGCCAAAGGACACACTCTGTCATTCAAAGACAATATCCTGACCAGTTCCAAAAATTAAGAAAAAAGAGGAGAAGGAAGAATTCCATGACAAAAGTAGAGGAGGAGGGGAAAACTGAGAAGGAACCAGTTCTGATGACAATGTGAACAACTCCTTACCAGGATGCTACCAATTGGAAGAAATGTTAAATAGTATTAGAGGATAGAATCATTAAAAGCCTGTCCAAATGTTCTTTCAAGATCAGAGGCCTTAGCAGAGATGGAAAAACTACTTTAAAGTGCTAATTGTCTTTTTTTTTGTGTAGGATTTTTACAGGCAGCAAGTGCCTGCCAGGCCCTGAGGGCATCCTGTGTTGGTACAGCCCTTGCCTACACTGGTCTTGTAATCCTGGAGCTGTTAGAGACTGGCTGGGAGCAATGAGAAAAGGTCCTCCTCCTCCTTTCCCCTGTGCTTTTGAACACAAGAATATATGGAGATCACAGAGTCTGGAACAAAGATAGGGCAGTGCTGTAGAAATATCTCTAGGAAAGCAGTAACTTCTTTCCCATGCTCAGAAAATAGCAACACTTTTTCAAGTTTTGCTGCACAACTGCCCAGCACCACAAAGTCGATTTTGTAAGGGAGCCTTTCACAGCAGTCTAACAGTGTAAAAGGGATCCTGTACTAATTGTGAATTGAATTTAGGTGAAAAAGATGTGTGTTTGCATCCCCGTTACAGCCTTCCTGCTCTTCTAGAGTGGTAGGAAGCTTACAAATACATCAAGCCCTAATTCTGTTTTTCAGAGCTTCACATGCGTAGTACTTGTATTTGGAATTTCTCCTAAACCAGCTAACCTTGAACGGGTGCTTGATAGTAGCAGCACTTTCCTTCTCGAACCTTTGCTTGTATGGGAATAATAATTAGCTAACAGTAACTCCAGATCTGTTAATTTTGAATGTGAGTTCTTGCCTTGCCTGCAGGAGAAGCCTGAGTTCCACTGAAAAGATGAGAGGTGCCCTTGACACCTTCTTAATTTAAAAATTGTCTTTTCTCTCTTTATCTCCTTTTTTATCCTCATTCTTTACTTGAGCAGTCTTGTCTTCTTCTAAGGTCTCAGGATCAAGAGAAAATTAACTTTTAAATTGTGATGACTGGCCATGAAATAAAGTGAATTAACCTGGTGTAATGGAGGAATGATTGACTACTATGGTGTGAACAGCTGAATGACAATGAAATAAAGGAAAAAATAAAATTTGGAGTTTGGGGACAAGATGAGAACTCTGCTATTCATCTGCTTGATTTCATTTTTGTAAGACTCACATTGCTTTATATATCTAAGAAAGATGTCAGCTCTGTGATCATTGTACTGATGATTAAGAAGGGGATTTAAAAAATAAAGAAATCAAAAATATATGTATGCATTTTAAGCTTCCCAAGTTACTGATAATGTGCCTACTATCCTACCGATTACTCATAAATAGTATTTTATCTGTATAATACTGCCACAGGCCAGGGGAGAGGAGTATGGCTGGCTGAGACCTTGTCATCTTGTGGGCGGTCTGCCTACAGCAGCATCTAAAGAATGTGCAGGGAAATGGAAGCCTGATGCCCTATGTGCTTCTGTGTTTCTTTTACCCTGGCTTAAATGCAGAATAAGAGTCTAAATGATTCAGTTTTTAAGCACGGTTCCCATGGTGTTAACAGTTCAGTACCTGGGTTGAGGCTTTCTTTAGTTAGTTGAGTGTTCAGTACTCTCCCATACTGGCCATTTATCTGCCTCATCTTCTGGCTCCAGGAGACAGTTTCTTTCCCCCATGCATATGCCAGGAATTCAATATGCATACGACACCAGTCTGATCATATCATTTTCTCTTGCAGCAGTCCAACAGACTGGGAAAAGGGCCAAGGAGACTTAAAAGGGAAAAACAGAAAACAAGACCGATAGAAACAAAAAGGCCAAATGCCGCTTAGGAATTCACGATGCCAAAGCAAGCAGCAGCGCTGCTGGCACAACTGGCACATGGGTGATAACAAGACACCAGAGGTGGTAAGGTCCTCAGCAGCCAGCGCTTGTCTGCATGTCAGGAGGCAGCGGGCACCCTGCGTACAACCGGGTTAGTGGGCTCTGCTCCTCTTACACTCATTCGGCTGAACCAAATGGCTGACCTTCATCCTTGCTAGCGGCACTGTCCCACCCAGCTGGCGACCACGGGCTTCACTGCTTTCGAGGCACAGGGATCCTTGCACACTCACCCCTCCTCAGGCTCAGTTCAACGCTGGAATGTGTCACTTGATAGACCTTGCAAGTTCAGAGGCTCTTTAATTTTGACATGGTGTTAAGTTTATTACAACCTGGTGAAATGAGTCACTACCAAATCCATAGCTCTGCCCTTCTCCTTTCACACATGTTTTCATGAGGAAAGTGAAAAGTTTAACCTTTCAAATAACAGTCTTTTTAAAAAATGTGCAGTACTAGAGCAATACAATATATCCATGATATGAAAGGACACAGTTCTAGGGTAACTATTGCCTTTAACTAGCAGTAACAAATCACTTTCCTTAAAAGAAAGCCCAATCTATTAAAAGTTCTGTTGTGCTAGGGGGCCAGCAGACCAATGTAATATAAAAAAATCTAGGGCTTGCTACTGCAGAACTATTGAGACCTCCTGAAATTTGAGTATCCCTGAACCCTTTGATTTAAAAGGCAGATGGAGAAGTTTTAACTCTTTGTAGAATCTGTGTAGGAATTTTTTATCTTGGATCTGGGATAAGGCATATATCCAATGGCCTCAAAGCATTCCTAGCTGGGATAAAGCCTCCAGACTGGGAATTTTTTTTTTTTTTCATTTTTAAGAATCATATTGTGTAAATAATGTTGGTTGCAGATTTGTTCATTCCAAGGCTTTTAGTAGGACAACTGACTACTTTCCAAGTCACCTGAACGATCACCATCTATAACAAGATACTGCCAGATAATATTTATTCCTTTCTCCCAGCTGGGTGGCGAAATATTCTATCCTGACATAGTCACGTGTTTAGGTTCCATTATCTCCTGCCCTTGGGGCTAAATTGTAGTCCAAAAAGTAGATATTATCAGTTTTTCAGTTAAATTACAGTCATTTGTTTGAAATCTTATCCAGTGAGTTCAAAGATGCCATTTTATGCTTGTTACAAAATTTGCAACTGTCCTCAAATTATTTTCACTGATTTTAATGGCTGTTGGACCAGGCCCTCACAATATTATTATTATTTCTTCATATTGCCCTGAACAATGAAGTATAATTATAATGTTCTGCAAGTGCTTTACTGAGGAAAGAGCTATAATAAGATATTGAATGTAATTTATTCAAGAAAATCTTTGCCCTGTTTCAATAGGAATCTGAGGTTTTATACCTAAAGCGCATATAACTATCCAGGTGTTAAGGCTGGAAGAACTTCTGACCTACAGCCACAGAAATGTAGGACTTTGTCAGTGAGATGTACTGATAACCAGGTGAAAGGATCTGACCTTTTTTCCAGTTGACTATTAGCTCACACACATCAGATAAGCACCTATATACTGAGTGATCCTGATCAGGGATTCATCTGCTACCTTGAATCATAGCACCGCTATCAACTTTAATTCTAAATCTTCCTTAATTCCTATTAAAACATGTGGTTTATTCATTATGGATTTGGCTATAATTAGAGAAATTACTTACCACCATAAGAAGTTAATTTTTCCAGTCTATCTTATAGGCTTTTTGTGTCAACACTTCTGACATACAAGGAGGCTGGGACTCATTTTGAGCGCTTTCCACGTCCAGATTACTTGGGGGAGGGAGAAGGGCCAAAGAGAAATGGGCAGTGCTACTGGGAGGACTGGGGAGGTTGGTTGCTTTGTACCTAAGGACTGTTGGAGCAAAGCCTGGCAGCCTAGGATCCTAAGTGCCAGTTAGAGCAGTCCTGATGTTTTCTTTATTAATATGTAAATTGCTTGACTGCATTGTATCTCACACAGGCCAGCAAGAAAAGAGTTTAAAATTTAGGCCCTGCTGAAAAACAAAGGCAGGGAAGGAGTTGACAAGAGCAGCAAGTTTAACCTTGTTTTGCCATTATTTTGCAGCATGCTGTTGAATGACATTTCATATGCCACTTTTACAGCCATCCCTGTTAAACATTACGTTCTTCCTGCCTCCAGCTGCCTGGGCACACTGTTTGGTAAGAATAACTACTTCATTTTTTTTTCTAATGAAAGTTATATATAGTGTCCAACAGGTTTGTGGATAACTAAATTTAACATAAGGTTTCAAAAATGTAATGGAATTTGCATATGAAGTCAGTAGAAATTTCAGGGTCTCCAAGGCTTCTTTGAGTTGTGCTTTGGAGAGTCCTGCATTGTGAATTGAGAGCTTATCTACTGAAAAATTTGATTTAAGATGAATTGATTTAAACAGATTCTGACACTCTTTTTTTCAGACTGATTAGAATCTGCTAGTACCTGGGTCCACTGACTGCCTGAGGAGTAAAAGAGTCCTCTATGTGAATGAAACCAGCAGAATTATGACACAAATCAGGCAAACAACCCAGGTGAAGGCAATTGATATGGGAGTGGGAGGCTAAAGGATGATGATGAAACAAGGAAACACATTCTGGGTTGCTTGACAGAGCACAGGATTTTTTAAATTAGGGCAAGAAAGGAGGAAAGGACACTTGAGAGCTGGACATCACTGGAAGGAAGCGAAGAGAAAGAAGTGGCATCTGAAGAGGTAAGGGTGCTTAGGACAGCTGGGGGATATTGCAAGTCTTGGTAGAAGCCTCATATTATACTCTTTTAGGCAGAACAAAAGTACAACAGCAACACTTAGTGACAGGATAGGGAAGGACAGTTAAGGGGAAGGGATGGAACAAAAGCAAACAAGTCTCAATGCCACTCTGAAAAAAAATAAATTGGGAATTGAGAGTGAAAGCTGTGTTTTCTGTGTACTTTTGTATCTGCCATGTTGGAGCCATCAGTCATGCAACCCACTGAGAGACATAGGAAAGTTTGTAAGCTGCTCAGGAAATAAATGGAATGACAAATTGAAACTTGGTCAATTTAATCTAGCTATTAAGTATTTTTTCCTTCAGAAGGAAAAAGGGAATGGAGTTGACAAAAAAATACTGTAAACCCAGAAGTGTACAATTCAAACCCAACTTCTTTGTGGCTGCGCTAAGTGCTTTAGGCTGTGTTAAATGCAAATCTCAACACATCTTCTTTCTTACGATTATGGGTATCCGTAATTTCAATAGTTCTTTTCTCTTAAGAACGCAGCTATGCACACAACTTGAAATTATTTTTTATTTAAGCTGTAGAATATCACCACCACACTACACTGACTAATTTATACAAAATGTTGCCTTGTCCTCAGATGACAAAGTGTTCCTGCCAGTCCCCAGTGCCGCTATGTAGAACTACCTGAAGACAGAAATACCGAAACCTTGAGAGCTTTGTTTTATGGTACTTTTATGAAAATACTCTTTTGCTTATAATTTGTTGTTTTCATACATGTAATATAATACCTGTGCACAGTGAATTTCAAACTCACGATAAAACACCCGCTAATGGAAGTTTATGGCATAATTGAGCCAAATGCGGTTATGAATGATGAAGCCTTGCAGGCAAGATCATGGAAGAGACCACATCTCTCTCCTGCTGCCTGGGCTGCCTTAGGGGCCGTACCTGGAGCCTGCTGCACTCTTGCTACGTTCACAACTTGTGCAACCAACTCCGTTTATTACACACAAATCACTACCGAAACATGTATGGTGACCACCAGAGGGACCCTTTGCACTATGACACCTTAAAACATGCAACATTTTAAAGATTTATTTAGCACCAGGCCTAAATACAGGATACTGCCGTACATAGCTTCCTAAATTTTCACCAAAAGAATCTTACCGGTAAAGCCTGGCTTACAGCTACAGATATAGCCCTCGGCCTTGTCGTAGCTGAAGGCTGGTGGCAGGCCTGGGATGCTCCCGTAGCGGCTGGCCCAGGAGCGCTCTATGCACTCACCCCCGGAGAGGCAGGGGCTGCTGCTGCACTCCCTGATGTCCTCCTCACAGCGGGAACCTGTATAGCCTGTGGAGAGCCATGAGGAGAAGGCGTTTAATTGATGTGCTATCCATTCATTCTGGACCTGAAAATATTATTGTGAATATTAGATGCACTTGGTTTCAGATTCTGTCATGTGCTAAAAGATTTCCGCTCCTTCTTGAAGGTGTGAACGTTTCCTTGCAGCTCTCTGTCAGAGCTCGGCAGCAGGATATTGCTACAGCTATTCTGCATTAACAAGCTGAGCTTTGCTGTGCTCTACAGACTTTGGTAATTTTTATGAAATAAGGTGGAGGTCTGTGTGGATAACAAGGTGCTGCATTGTGGTGTAGATACACTCTCACGTTGTGTGAAGTTTTCCTTTTGTATCGCCTCCCTCCAACCCAGAAAGGCAGGGAATATAAATTATTTGGTGTTTTTTAAAGTGCTTTATCTGGAGTTTGAAGTACCACAAAACTCCTCGACTGCTGGAAAATTCTAAGGACTCTGTCTAATCTTACCATTTCTAATGCACCAAGAACTGTGTACTCCTCACAGTGCTCTGTGCTCTTGAGTCCTCAGCAAGGACACAGATGTTAAACTTTCTAGAGAGACTTCTTGCAGTTAGTCCGTGTGCTGAAAGACTCACAAAGTCTCTTGAAGAGCATAGTGTCTGTGTCCCCACTGGGGCTGTGGGAACCTTTTTGCAAACAGCTGGACACACAAGTATTGCTGGTAGAGGAGAACATGATCCAATGTGTTTCACCCCACACAGCTAGACAGAAGAACTTGCATTGGTGATATGAAGGAGACCAGTTTCTCAATGTAAGATGTAGTTTAATTTATATTTATAAACAGACAATATTTTGCATTGAAAAGTAAGTTTTTCGACTGATTTAGAGTTCATGTTAGTGCAGAGTAAAAAAGGGTCAGCTGCAGCAGTGATTTATTTATGTATCTCATGGGTTGAAGGATTAAGCAACTGGAAGATGGATCCCCACTTTGACTTATCTCCTGTCTTTACTCCATAATACTGGCACTTTTGTTTTTGCTGACTTCTGCTGTGCAGGGAAATTCTTAGCTGGAAAAGAAAGCAACTTGCCCATAGTGCTCTGACTTATGATGAGGAGTGAAGGCCATCTAAACATGAGCCCATAGAGTATTTTTAAGGTTATATAGCTTCAACTTTTTATTGTATCAGCAAAAAAATTAGGATGTATCTACTACACAAGGAAAAAGAGTGTTTATATGAGAACATAGGCCTTACCTGGCCAACAGTGGCATATGTAATTGTCAGCGTTGTCCTCACAAGTGCCATTATTGTGGCATGGTTGTGACCAGCATAAGGGAGTTAGGGTCTCACAGTGTACGCCCATAAATCCAGTACCAGTACAGTTGCAGCTGTACCTGCAACACAGAATGCAACATTCACTCTAGCTGGAAGTCAGGAGATCTGGGCTTTGTTCCCAAACTTACACAGACTTCTTGTGTAGCCTTGGCTAGCAGCTTGCATAGTTAAGTCCAGGCTCAAGACCACCATCTGGTGTTCTAGGAGAAACTGCAGCCATTGGGAACCAACAATGAGCTTTTTCCTGAAATATGTGGTTTTGTCTGGGGGGAAAAAACCTGCTTGTGAATTCAAATTGGTTTTGACAGATCATTTCTTCTAAGAATTATTGATCTTTTTTATTTTCTTCTTTTTTTAATTGGGAGGGGGGAAATTTCTGTCATTTCCAATATAATTTTTGTAGGCTTAATATTTTTCACAAAAAGAAAAGGGGAGAGGCAGTAAGTGTGTCAGTATTCCTTTCTCTTGGACAGGTAGAAATTGAATTGGCCAAAAAATAAGGCAATTTCTGTTCCTTCACTAAGTGATATTTTCTCTTTGATGAAAAACAATATTTTTTTGTTGTTAGGCTAGTACAAAAACAACAATTGCTTGCACAGTTCCAATAATAACAGTAATATGAGCTTAATTTTGATAACAATGTTACTATTATGGGTTTAGAGGTAAACAAATTTGTGTATATAAATGAACGATGTACAGGTAATCAGTAAGGTCTGGGGTTTTTTGTTTGTGTTTTTTCAGGTGAGCTAATTATCATAAAATATATAACTCCTATGCTTAGGTCCTAAGGTATGTGGTCAACTTGTATGTGTCACAAGAAAAGACAGGCCTTTGCAAGATAACTATGTTAAATGTGCATGCATGGATGATCTTTGTGTAATAATAATTATCAGAAACAAACATTTATTCTTATATTGGTTTATTTTACATTAAAATGATACACTGGTTATTGTACAATTGAAATCACAGGGAATCCTGCTGAACAAGAGATAAGTATACTTATTTGATAATTTCTGTGCTTAATATCTAAGTCTTAGACTTGGAGTAAATATGTGGAGAGAAAGTGAAATTGTTGAACATAAGAGAGCATCAGAGACCAACTTGCTCCTACAGTCTAACAGACCAAAAAGCGTAAACTTTTTACTATGCTGTTTAAGTGTACATAAGCAGAAACTTCTGGCAGGCCAGTTTATTACTAGTGTATGGATTATTCTTAAATCAAAATCAGAGATGATTTAGACCAGGTGGCATTTGAATTTAGGATATAAAAAGTAATGAGGAAGATGTGAATCAGAAAAATAATTTTCCTTCTGAGATATGTTCTCAAAACAGAAATCTCTTTCTTTTGCTGTGTTTTTCACACATTTCTTCCATGTGCCTTCAGTTTGGTGCTGTTCAGTTCTGTAGTGAAAGATTTATTTATTTATTTTTTTCCCTCCCTTAGTCCATGCTCCTTATTTCCTTTGGTCCAGAATGAAGGAGGAGTGAGGAACATTCACAACTCACTACTTAATGTGAAGGCCCACCTGTGTGCCTTTTTTCTTAGGTATCTTTAAGTGTTTGATGTTGCTGTCGACATTCAGGGATTCTGGAGGGTACCCTGCTTGTGGGCAGGCTGTGACTAGAGCAGGCAGACGGCTTTTTCTGTTAAGAGTGAATCTCTTAGATACTCTACCTAACATATGTTTGGG
This sequence comes from Scopus umbretta, assembly GCA_013400535.1. Taxonomy (NCBI): domain Eukaryota; kingdom Metazoa; phylum Chordata; class Aves; order Pelecaniformes; family Scopidae; genus Scopus; species Scopus umbretta. The sequence goes on from VZTL01012604.1 coordinate 14,951, forward strand.
GCTTCTTGTTTGATGTTCTCACAATATGCAGAAAGCAATGCGTGCAGATGTTCTTTCCTATGCAATCAAAAGAGCATTGACGGTCTTGGGAACATTTCCTATGAAAAAAGGCTTGGAGCATGCAGAGGTATCCTCTGTGCCTGCATACACCAGGTTTTGTAGGTGCAACTAAGGCACCTCTGTAAATCATTGAATTTAAATAAGAAATGTGCAATAATGTGAAACTTTTTTTTTTTTTAAGAGAACAAATTCTACGCTGTTGCATTTGTGAAACATCACTGGAAGAATTGGTCTGAAATTTGGGAGAGAATTTTGTTCGTTGTTTGTATTTACAGCTTTAAATGCTAAATCTGTTGCCTCGCACATTTCTGAGAGCTGGGGGCACACACAAAAGCCTCAGCTGTACTGTAGCACTAGTCAGAAAAGGAAAACTACTGTTTGAAGTCTACAATTCTTCATTTAACCCAAAAAATACACAAAGGAAGGAAATTGCTAGACACCCCTCTGTTTTGAATTGCTTTGTTGTCCAACTGTTTTCATCATGTAACAAATGTGGAAAAAGCTCCAATCGTTCTCCGGATATCCCGCAGTATTACAAGCCAATTAAAATTGCTCTTACACGTACCTCAGCTTTAAAAGCTAAGAGAAAAATGAGTAGGATTAAGTCTGGCCTGAATGAGCATCCCAGTTGCTCACTTCATGTGTGTATCCTCAAAAGGCTTGCAGGTTACTAAATGGGTCTGCTGTGAACTAGTTGGGTGTGAGGTGACCTCTCTCTCCCTGCTGTCATGCTTTAGCTATACTGGAAAATAGTAAATTGCTTTGTCCTCTTCAGAGTCATTCAGCGCTGCTGAAAAGGAGCTCCACAAGGTTGCTGCCATGTCACCTCACTGTACAAAAGCTCATTCCCAGAACATGATCTCTTCCCCGTCTCATTCAAGGCATGCATGCCTTTTGCTGACATGGTTTTTGGACTGATGTTTGCAGCACTGAAGTCTTCAAAATTGCTTTATAAAAAACAGAAAACACACAGTAGAGGACAAATCTTATACTGGTGAGGGGAGTGCCTGCATGAATACATGAATACACTCATGAACTTCCAGGTTTTTTTCTCTCTCCCCTACCCCCATATACATTTCAGTTTTGGGAATCTCATGCTAAGTGTGCAAAGCCAGTATCGGTGAACAAATGCCAGAGCTCTGGCTGCCTGGGCTGTCCTTGGACATCTTTGTAGGACTATTAACATCAGGTGGGGGAACTTACCTTTCTTTATTGTATTCTCTCTTTTTTTTTTTTTTTTTTTTTTTTTTTTTTTTTTTTTTTTTTGTCCAGGGACTGCAGGTTTTTTTGAATAAGAAGCTGTTGTCCTATATGCCTGTAAAGCTCCTGACACATTTCCTAATGATATCTATTACTATGGTTACTATTATTGCAGTTTTCCTCTGCCTCTCTTTTTTTAATGCTTCTGCCTGTCAGCATGTGCAGCTGCTGTTGGCAAATTCAATTTTATACACGCTCACATCTCTCTTGGAAACTAAATTTTGATGAGCATTAGAAACAGAATTCATCTGTAAATGACAGTCCTCAGGGCCAAACAACATGTTGTAAATATTTAAAGTAAAAGTACAAATGTGAAAGATGTACCACTTGATCGGTGTTTGCCATAAAAGTTTTGTTGTCCTGCTGGCTCTGACACCAGACTTACGTTCTTTAATTCTTTTCAAATTTAAAGTGAAATCAGTGCAGGATCAAGGAGTGAAATCCACAATTTGAAATTAAATCAGCTACCTGGTAGTGCAGGCTTTCATAGCGTTCCTGTCTGCAAACAGAGGAGCTAATAGCACCTCACATTAGTGTTGCCCAGCCGTAGAAGACGTACCTGTTGGCATCGTCTGTGCATTGTCCCCCGTTGAGGCACGGCTGGCTGATGCACTCGTCAACGTTGGTTTCGCAGAGGTCTCCGAGGAAGCCCGGTGCGCAGGAGCAGGAGAAGCTCCCCACGGAATCCTGGCAGGTCGCACCATTCAGGCACGGCTGTGATGAGCACTCATCAATTTCTAGCTCACAGTTTGTACCTTCAAAAGCATGGAAAACAAGCAACCCCAAAACTTAGAAGTACAATATTCACCTTATCTCTTTATTTTTTTTTAAGTAGTTGCCTATTTTTAAAAGGTATTTCCTCCTCAATGTTCATTGCAAGACTATTTTTTTCAAGGCTTGGGAGAACTTACAAAAGAACAAACCAACAAACCATAACTTTTACAGTTAGCTTGAACATGGAAACAGAATGAACTAATTTTCAGATTATTCAAATCATGCTACTATCATATTAATGTTACAGAGAAGTGAGTAGAAGTTTAGTGACCTCAGGAAAGTCTATTTAAAGCTGCACAGTTAATTGAATTCATTGGAAAGCTGTCTGTTTAACTGTGTTTTATTGCTTAATTTTTTTAAGATGTAGCACTGTGTGAATAAATTGGTCTATGATGCCATGTTTGCAACAGGTCAGAATCTTGGAGCTGCTTTTCAGAGATAATTGGTGGAACTAAATCTGTACTAATATTAATTTACAGCTATTTATGATAGTTGGCAGGTTAAATACACACTCATTTTTCTTATCTCTAGCACAGTCCAGGAGATACTAAGGAAATTTCATAACTAATGCCTTGCAGCTCCTGCTTTATTTCAGGGTTTTGTATGCTTATGCACTTATTCAGTATTTTGAGTAATAAAGAGTGATTTTATTTTTAAATAATTTTCACCTGCTGAGTCATTTTGTTTTAACAGCTACAGTATCAGCCACAAAACAGATACAAAATAGCAAATTTTAATGAAGAAGCTGCTTTTAAGTAGGCTTCCCTATCTTTATTTGGCTTACCAATGTAGCAGTAGTATTGTAAATAGTTTTCAGGGGAATTTCCTACCTGGAAGAGAATTTGCAGCCCTGAGAATGGGTTCCATTTTTTTTTGGAGAGGTGAAGTTTTCAGTACAAGATGATAGGGCAGGTTTTCAAAAGATGGGAACAGACATGTTTTGATGATGGGTATTGTCTTAGCAATTTATTTAGGAGTTCACCTCTAATTCTTTCTTTATGCTGTTTTTGCCAGCTCTGTCCTGCTGTGAAATTTGTACATTTTAAGAATATTTTCCTCAAAACACTGAGATTGCTAAATATTAGCACTGCAATGATTTATTACTGATTACTAATTTATTTTGACCCTTTGAATGTAGAATCTTTGAAAAAAAAATCCACATTCTAGGTAAATATCTGGAAATATCTTAAAATATCAAAACAAAATTTGAAGATGTCAGTGCATAGCTTTTTTCATTGTATTTAAACATAAAAGTGCAAGTTCATCTTTCTAGTAGTCATGAAATATTGCTGTAATTTTAGAGAATATATTTTTATAGTTTCTTGAGACCACATACAGAACAGTGGGTGGGTGAAGTCGCCAGTCCTGTGCCGCCAGTTTAAGGTTCGCTGATTCAGCTAGCCGCTACTTTCAGTGGGAGCCTGCCACGAGACCCTAGCACAGGAATACTCTCTTATGGCTTTATGGTAATGTACATTACATCCAGATATAGTGAGCAATCCCTCTGTGGTCATTGCCCTGTGAATTCACTGTAATTGTAAACAGTGTGTTTGCAGAAGTATGTCTAGTGACCGTAAATCTGCCAGAGCTTGTTAACAGCTTACTGCGAACACTAAAAATCATGTGACAAAACAAGCCCTGTTCAACTGCTCCTCAGTTCATCCAAATTTAAAACTACAGGCCTGAGAACAGCCTGACGATTAACATGAGAACATAGCGTTGTTGTTTTGGTTCATGTCTTTAATCTATCAAGCCCAGTAACCTGCCTTCGGCAATGTTGCCTCAGAAGAAAACTTCTCTCTGTATAACGCATCCAGCCAATGCGATATGCCATGCAAACAGGAGGAATTCCTTCCTAGCCTCTACTGAATCTCCTGTCAGGCTTTCTTATATGTGAGGAAGAGAGATGAAAAGATTAGATCTGCATTTGCACCTCAGTCTAACATTCTGTCATAAATATGCTGTATGCCAAATATCATATGCCAGAAAGTAGAAAAAGCACCAACAAGCCCTGCCACAGTTATTGCATGGGGATACAGCATCAACAGCAAAGGTGTCCCATCCTAGAGCAGGCAGAGTGTTTCAGCAGATACCAAACTGCACAAGTGGTTTGAATTGAAAGACTGGAAAGGCTGATATAAGTGATATTTATGACTTCTGTGGTTTCTTTGAAGAACTAAGATTATTTCTTATACCGCTTGCTTTTCAAACAGGTCCTACTGTGCACTTCTTTGTACAGCCCCAGTCAATAAAAAGTAAACGCAGGCGAGGATCAAAGAGATACAGCCAGCATTTTCAGACTTGCCTGCCTACAGATATATTGTAAAGTCACCTTCTGGTCAAAGATGCTAGAGGTTTTCAGGCTCAGTGTAGTTCCAGGGGGACCTGTGTGTTCTTAGTACAGCTGGAAATTAGTACCCAGGTCACCCTTTCCACTCTCCCGTATGGCAGTCCTGTGCTCGGTCATGGCAAGCACAGAAGACTGTCCCAGAATTCCTCAATCTGTATATAGTAATCTTAAGCACCATCCTCTGGGTGGAGTGTGTCAGACAGCTATTTTCAAGGCACCAGATTTGAAAGGGCAGGAAGGGAGTTCATCAAAAACTAGATAGAGGGAAGAGTTGAGCTGCTTGGAGCAAGGCTTGTGCTTTTTGCACACAGGTCTATACAAACCACCAGTTACCTGTGTGCATGCACAGGCATAAGATGTTACAGGTCTTACAATGCTGCACTGACCAGACCCAATTGGAGGAGAACAGTGGGGCTAAATCCAATCAAGGGTTTCAGTGCTGGGAAGTTATGAACTGCAACAAGCACTCTTTGGATGTATATGCCCTCTGCCAGTCTTTATTGTGAAAACCCTTTGAAATGTGGACAGCACTCCTGGGATCCTCTCCCACCACAGTCTTGTGGTTAGGAGTCTCAGCAGCAAGCTGATAACTTGGGCCGAATCCTCTGCTCAGGCTGGCCAGGGCATGAGGTGGGGAGTGCTGCTTTGGAACTTGAAAGCTGGGGAAGGAAACAGACCTTTCACTTTGCTGGCAGTTGCTGTTGGATGGACAATACCATTTGCTGTCAACATCCACAATGATACTGCCATGAGCTTGTTGGGAAGCAAGATCTGTACTTGAGGTACTTAATCCCATGGTAGAGGCTGCCATGTCTCTGCTTGCCTTTAAGCACCTAAGACTTACGATTCATCTTCTCTAAGTATTTGCATAGTGTACGTATTATTGAAAAGAATACTGCATAAGAACTTAAAGATCCACCAGGAATAATTTCTTCATATTGTACAGAATTCATCCTGGCTATGATTACATCATAGTAAAAGGCACTGCACCAAGAATGAATCTAGCCCATTGTACCTATTGTGTCTGTCGCTGAAACAATTTCTCCTGCTCTTGTCTTGGGCTAAGACTGGTTTTTGGAACTGTCATGCATCCTGATAGTTCACAACTAGAATGTTCACTGGCAATGGCGGACTGGCTTCAGCTGTGTCCAGCATGGTAATTAACGTACCTAGCTGTGGGTAATAATGGGCTCTTACACTGTGCTCTGTTGGGGTGAATGAAAAGCAAGTGCAATTAGTGCAATGGAGGAAAAAATGCATTTGATTAAGGTAGCCAGCAAAACTTCAACAAACCAATTGAGCTTCATTATTTAACAGCTGCGTGACACATGTCTTGTAAATAATTTCACACATGCAGAGCATTATCATAGAAACTGTGGATTTCATGCTAAATTTTCCACTCTTTGGCTCTTGGTGCGTTCTAACCTCTTCCATTTGTGTAAGAATTATGTGTGACATTTCTCAGCTATTTTAAGTGCTGCAGCATACCAATCATACAAAATAGCAGTCATAGCCCATGAAACAAGTAGCAACCGCAGCCAGTAACTCAAGCATTTGGTTAACATTACTGCTGTAGATTTACTGTACATTCTCTACCTACATATCAAGAGATATAACCTTTTTAACATCTTAGGGAAATGAGATGAGGCTGGATGACTTCCCACAGTAATTCACGGTGTCAGGCCAGGATAATAATGGTTGGCAAGATCCCCTGACAGAGTAAATGAGGGTTTTTATTACCAGTGGGGACACCTCAGGGCTTTCATCCAGTAATCACTCTGGCTTGTGCATTTAGTGCAACTCACAGCAAGGTGCAGAAAACAACAAAAAAGAACGCTTCTGATAAATCATTTTGTTAAGTAGCCTTTAAAAGCTGGTGTTTTACTGCTGAAGGAACAGTCCACTACTCCTTTATAAAATTATTACGATTAGTCTCTTTGCTGCTGGAAGCAGTGTTGGAGCCACATGTCAAAACACTGAAGACTCTTCTGCTTTGTATTTTAGCCCTCTTCTCCTTCCTTGGCTCTCTCCTCATTTCTTAACTCTGCTTGTGCAGAGGACTCAGTGACATGAGTGAGAGCAGAGAGCATCAGCCTGGGAAACAGCAGAATTTTGTAATGAAAGTGGAGCAACTCCAGCAGAGCAAGTTTTTCCTCCAGCAGTTTGTGTTGATCTAAATCTTCATTTCTTCTTATTTGGGCTTTACTATTTTATTATGTTTTCTCTCTCTTTGTCTCTAAGGTGTATATTCAGCTTCTTTCAAACTGACTTCCCAGGCTATAGATCCAGGCCTGGATGCCACTAACAGTGCCAGTTAAACAAATACAGTTTCCTGAATACAACAGGAGGTCTGGGTTGAGTCTGATCGTTGCAGAGTAGCCATGCTGGTTGTTAATAGTTTTTTCCTTCCTTCTGCTCTTTGGCTTTCCCCTGGTTGTGTAGTTTTCTCCTCGGCTGGCCTGGGCTCAGACACCCACTGGCAGCAGCGGGGTGGTGGGAAGGTAACAAGCTTCCTTCAAATAACATTCTCTGTGCTCATGAGGGATATTAACTGAGGGCTGGCTTCCAACGAGTGCTGTGTCAGACACGGGAAAGCTGCTTTTTGCCTCTGACTTCCCCTCCTGCATGGGGATTTGGGGATGGAGCTGTAAACCACAACTCTTATTTCTTATTCATTTGAATCACTTGGAGCAATAGCTGTTTTTTTCCCCCCTTTTGCTGTATGATTTTTTTTTTTTTTCCCTGTGCTTACCTGCGTGGCGGTCTATCACTAAAATTCCTCCCCTTTTCTCCAATTAATGCTTCAGTGTGCTACCTCTTGTAGTCCTACCCCTGAATACAGCTTTGAAATTTGAAGGGAGCTGTCTATATGCTCTCCAGTAGAGGAAGTAGGCAAGAAAAAATCACACCCATTAAAAAAACATTAAAAAAATCACAGCCACATAAAATGGGCAGTTTGGGAACCTGATAATACTTTTCTTCTATTTAACTCTTATAATGTTCTAGTTGCAAATGAGTCCTCAGTTTCTGGGAAGGGCAGAGGAGAGGAAGTTAATGTGAAACATCTAGGTTTAAGAGTACAAGACATTAGACAAGTAAGTCTAACCAGATCTTTTTTTTTAACCCTGTTAAACATAGGCTTTGTCTGAGGACAAAAAACTATCTATACCACTCTGAGGACAAGCATTTTGAGAATGTTGCTTTTAAAAGGAAAGTTAACCTAACCCTGTGACATAGCTTGATGTTCATGAAACTGCTGTGTAGTTTTTGGTAAATGTGAGATTTCTTTAATCCTTCTTTATCTGATGTCAGTAGCTCACAGTGATAAGGTAAGCCATAATGCACCAACAGCCACTGGTGCCAAAGCTGAAGGCAAGGTGGTAGTACAGATATGACTAAATAAGTGTGTGGGTGGGGGAGTTGAACTTGGAACATGAATTATGGTGGTTCTCCATGATGCAAAGACAAAGTTCTTTTAGTAGTGCTTACCTGTGTACCCAAGTGGACAGATGCAGTCATACTGCCCTATGTGGTTGAGACACGTTGCCCCATTCAGGCATGGATCTGACACACATTCATTCACTTCCAGATCACAGTGCTTGCCTTGGTAGCCTGGGACGCAGTAGCAGGAGTATTCATCAACCCCATCCCTGCACACTGCTCCGTTGTGGCAAGGTTCGGAAATGCATTCATCAAAATCCATTTCACAGAGTGTACCTGTGTATCCTGCACTGCAAAGGCAGGTGGGCCCAGACAGACCATTTTGGCAGGTGCCTCCATGCTCACAAATGTTCGTGTCACACACGCTGATGGCTATTTCACAGGTAGGTCCATTATACCCAGCAGGGCACTCACAGGTAAAGCTGAGATTTCCAGCAGAGCTTAAACAAGTAGCGTTTTGAAGGCAAGGGTTTGAGGAGCAAGGATCAGAGGTTTTATTGCAGAGTTCCTCCACACTGTCCACTGATATATCTGCACAATGGCAAGTATCGTCTTCATGACCTGCAATGCATGTAGAGTTCTTTTGGCAGGAGTTTGACAGGCACCTGGAATCATTCCTCATGCAAAGTGACTCTGGAAAGGAAACACAAAAAATCCTGAGGACTTCCACAGCACTGCAAGTAAACAAGAGTGAAGGAAGTGCAACTGTTAACACAACTGTGTTTCAAAACCATCTCCACTTGTTGGCTTGCTGAGAAGAAAACAGGCCTGGTTACTGTGTGACACATACCAGTAGACTAATAAATGTAAAAGGAAAACATGAGTAGGCTGTAATTTCGTGTTCTTGCCTCTTCCAACAGCCATGGCCTGGAGTGACAGGATTGCTTAACGCTATATTAAGAGTACCATTGCAA
>VZTL01012605.1:1390-15190 GCA_013400535.1 Scopus umbretta
CATGGGGCCATATGAAATCTAGAGATAGAACCTGCAGTTCAGCTATGAAATATAGATTCATTTTTTAAATAAAAGGATCTCCAGCTTTAGATCACGCTCTCTGGTGACTGTATCCTGCTATTTTCAATATTTCTCTTATGAGTTCATCTAACCAGAGAATTCAAAATACTGTGTAGTGTAAGCCAAGTGGTTCTCCAAATTGTAATCAGTGACCAGTTCCTGAAACTTCTGGCAGTCACTTAATTTTTTTAATTCATGATGCAGTTTAATGCACTTGAACTGACTATAGCCACTCACACAACAGTTTCATAGACTTATTGAATATTGAACACTTAAGTATTCACTGCAGTGCTTAAGGTCAGGTTGCGAGTCTGGCAAAGGAGTTAGTGATATAATTGTGGACGCGCTAAAGTTGAGATTCTTTCTGGATACAGTTACTAATGATGACAGCTAGCATGGGTACAAAGGTTATTGTCCAGCTTTCATTTTACTTTCTCCCTGCTTACTTTTTTTTTAAATTTTAAAAGCATGTTATTCTCCACTGTTGCATACTGTAGCTCTGTTGTGGTTGTCTTCTGTTCTAGAATTGTCTGTATTAAAACAGGTGGGAAATGATCAGTGCACAGACTGAGTGTTTCAATCTGGACAGTTAAAACTTTGAGAGGATCAGGAGTTGGATCTGTCTCCCTCTCATCTTGGTTTTGTTAAACTTCTGATGTGACTTAGAGTGAATTACTTAAACTGATTCAATTCCCTTGATGGCACAATGTAGGCAGTATTGTCTCCCTGCAGCATGGGTATGTTAATGGATTCTTGATAAAGCCATTTCAAACAGAGTGGAAGTCATTAAAGGGCAAAATACTGTGGTTGCTGCTGTGCTTGAAGCTTCAGGACAGTAAGCTGTTAGCAGCTTTGATTGGTAATGTTACCAAGCAAATTTTATTACCTTGTCCTGTTTTCTGTTGTTTCTGTAATTTAAAATGCTCATTCTTTTTCTGTAATATAAATGTGAGATTATAATTTATACTCCCAGGCAGAAGAAAGGATAATTACAATTGAGACTCAGTTCTGGGGAATAAGGAGAAAATGCCAACTTGAAAACCCAGGCTTTTATGGAAGTACTTGAAATTTCTTGATCCTCTGTGGTGTTTTCTACAGTGAAGGGATTTATAATGCATGTATAAACTTTTCCTGGAGATATTCAACAGAACCTGCACAGTGCCACAGATTCTGTTACATGCTGTTTTTCCCTCTCCCCAGAAAAAGCATTAGGCATTGTCTAGAAGCAGTCTATGAGGTCTGGGTTTTGCTTTTAAGATACTGAGCAGGACATATTTTAATGAAAGACATAAAACAGTGGCAAATCTGGGAATGGTTACAAGTGCTGTTGGTCTGAGCATTTAAAACTCTCAACATGTTTGAAATTGACCTCTCGCATCTGGGAGATGAGGCCACAGAAAAAGCGAACTTTCTCATTTCAGATTTCTCACTGTTCTTCAATTCTCAGTCACTGAGGTGTTACTCATTTCCTTTTCAACCTGAATCAAGGAGCAAGTGTAATCCTAAAAGAATCGTCTTCACTGATGTTATGAAGAACTGCTGATAGACTACTATGTGCAGAGAATTTCATTTCATGGTTCAGAATTTTGGATGAAATTATAGTATTTGGAATGAGCTACACAGGCTTTGGAGAAAAGCAGGTGGACTGTTACTACAAGTCAAATTTTGAGTAATCAAAACATGGTACTCATCTTTGAAGCCTCACGTAATCAGAATCTTTCTTGCCAAACAACCTTTACCACATCTCTCAGAGGGCAGACATGACATCCTTAGGCTAATATCTAAACAAAAAGCATGAGCTTAAAACAAGTTAGTCAAAGGACTGAAAGGAAATCATGGTGGGGGTTTTTTTGTTTTTTTTTGTCTAGTGGTCCTCAGTGAAATTGCTGCCATTATCTCTTCTACAGTATCAAGGGAGCTCAAAGTAAACTACCATTTAGGAATTGTCCATTTTACTGCACATGGAAAAATGAGGTCTCAGGTAATGCAGTAGAGGAGGAAGCACTGACAAATGTGTTAGTAAATCATACACGCCGTGGAGCTTCTTTTAAAATCCTTTAACTTTGATTTTGCAAAAATAGTTCAATATAATAATAGTGGCATACTGCTGCAGTGTTGAAATCAAAGGGATTTTGAGCTTAGTCAAATCAATTAAAAAGTTACCATATTTCAGCAGAGTAAATCTAGTCTTAAAATGAGAAAACCTACATCAACATTAGTTGGTATATAGACTAGGAAAAGTGTTACCACACATCTCATCAGAACAAAAGAAAAATTACTACTTTTCCCTAGGATGGGTGATGGGTTGCTTATGCCTGTAGCAGTTTAAAAAACAAAACAACAACCAAAGCAGCCCCCCAAAAAACCCCAAAAAACAAAAAAACAAGCCAAACCAAAAAGCCACTTGACTCCATGCATGATACTTCATGCCAACAACCTTGAATGTTAGATCCTTTCCTTATCTCTTTAGGGAGAGCTTTTATTTAATTATGGGTCTCAAGAATAGTTTACCAGTGAGCATTAGAGAGTAGAGACCAGAGCAGAATGATAAACTGGATATGCACGAAGACTGAAGTACTCATGCTTGGCACCAGACACTGGTACTTGCATGGAATCCTCTGGTCTATGCTGTTTCTTCAAAACCTTCTTCAAAGATTGTTCTCTCTCTTATCTGGACGGAATGAACTTCCTGGAAGATGTTTTGCTGTTGTCCTTGTAATTTCAGAATAGGATTTGCTGGGAACAGAAACAAATAGTAGATAAGTATTACTGCCATGCCAAGAATTAAAATATTCAAAAGGTCTTGGAATATAGGTTTTTATACCATAAGAGTGTGGGTAAATCCAGGCTCTCTTGAAGGCTTTATGTATTCCTTTTCCCTTCTTCCAGACTCATTTGGTCGGCAACCCTGTCAGAAATAGTGCCTCTAATCCCTGGTGACTTGTTTCCTCCTGCACAAGCCTCTACCTCACACCATTCTTACAGCTTTCAGAGTTCTGTCCTTTGAAACACAGAAGTCCATTGAGGAAAAATACCATATTTTTCTTGTCATACTCAATATGTTTTCCAAAGTTACTTGCTATTTCTAGTACTGGTTAGGAAAAATAATTTAAACCTCTGCTTAGTCTTATACATCTTTCACATTTTAAATGCAAATGAAGAATCACCCACTCCATGGCCGCCTGCTATTCACTCTACCCTAGCACCTACTCTGTGTTTATCTGAGTTCAAGTTGTGATGTCTTTTAGACCTCATTTTAAAATGAAATGTGGAAATATCAAGCTTACTGTCTCTTAGTATTGAAATAAAAAGAAGTGATGAATTCACTCCAGTCTGCTAAAATTGTAGGTAAGAACTTGTTTTGGCAAGCAGAACACATAAAAATATATGCTTGTAACAAACTGTTCAGGTTATCAGTCCATTTTTCCCTTCCCCTTTTTTTGTAATCGTAGTTATGATCCCTGTTTTTTTTACTTTCCAGATGTTTAGAAAAGTTCTTTGCTTAGTAGCTGTATATTTTAATTGCCAGCTGATTTTTGCGACAATATAGACTTCATATTAACTATTTCTTCTTCCTTGCTAATACTGCTATTACAGCAAGCCTATCTATAGGTGGCCTTCCGAGCCTTCTTTTTTGCAATGGTGAATAAGTAAAGTCTTTCTGCATAAATACTGTAGACTTGCTGATCTCCTGATCTGATTAGATGACCTTGGTGCCTGCTGAGGATGCGTATACCTGGAAGATTTAAACTGATATACACTGAAAGATCCATAGCACTGCCCAGCTTGGCACTGAAGCCACCCCTTACATTAGGACTGGGATTGAATGTGGACTAGCCCCAAAAGATTTACAGGTCTGAAGTTTTATGGAAAGGAAGGAAGAGGTAGGTCTCTTTGGTACATGATAGTGACAGGGAGACAGAGCAGCCCTGAATCTCAATTGGATAGGGCAACAAAATTTCTTCAGTTTCTGGTAGAGGATTAAACCATCTGGCATGACATGGTGTGGCTCACTACTGCATCCGTATCAAAACAATCTGAAATTGCTTTCAATGTAGAAACAAAATGAGCACTAAAAATGGAATCACTGGAAGTTGTGTCTGTTCTTGTATGGGCAGTGTGATTGGCCTGATGGCAGCCTAACCAGTGTGGCAAATGGGAATGAAGGCCAAGAACATCAACAGAGGTTTGAAAAGTGAAGGGCTTTATTGAAAACTGTCCCCTGCTAATGATGCACAATATTCTGTGTGTTACTGACTTGTTTTAAATAAGTTGAAATATGGTGGTAGCTGTTAATTTTTTTTTCATGTCTTATTGTGTTGATGAAGTGGCAGACTAAGATGGAGCTAATATTGCCTATGTGTGCTGGAGTTACTATTTATTTACAAAAATCAGCAGAATGTAGTGTTTATAAGTATTTTACTATAGAAATATCTGCAGAGTAAACTGTACAGTTTTGCTTTCAAGCTTCTATTGTCCTACTGGTCTTATAAATATTTATAGTAAGTATACCATCAAAGCAAATTATAAAACATCTGAAAAACTGTGGGAAAAACTCATATACATTCACCTTTTAAAAAGCCTATAAGTCCTCTTAATGATCCACAGTGATTCAGGCACTTGTTAATGCAAGAAGCATGTAATAACAGCAGGACCCACTCACTTTTTTATTGAAAATAATTCCTGATATCATAGAATAGCCCAGGTATAAAGGATCAAACAATCATCTGGTCCAACATTTTGTGAGAAAGGGATCCTAGATGAGATTATTTAGCACCCTGCCCAACTGCATCTTGAGAGTCCCCATCTCTGGAGGTTTTACCACGCTCCTGGGCAGGTTGTTCCAGTGAATGATTGTTCTTGTTGTAAAAATTTTCTTTCTTAGCTGAAACCCCTCCTAGTGCAACTTGTACGTGTAACCCTTTGTCTTCTCCATGTGGTTTCTTGTGAAAAGAGAGCCTTTGTCCTCTTTGAAACTACCTTTTATGTACTGGAATACTGTGATGAATTCTGCCCCCCCCGCCCCAAACCTTCTCTTGTCCAGGGAGAAAAGGCCTAACTCCTTCAGTCTTTCCTTCAGCCCTCAGTGGCCTAGAGAACCTGCCCTATGATCACCTTTGTGTCCCTCCTTTGGACCCTCTCCAGTCTGTCTAAGTCTTTCTTGAAATGTGAGGACCAGAACTGGACACAGTACTCCAGGTGCAGCGCTAAGTGGAATGGTATGATCACATCTCTATCTCTGCCAGTAATGCTCCTGTGGATGCAGTCCAGAGTCAAATTTGTCTTTGTGGCTGCAGCAGCACTGTACTGACTAATGTTCAGCTTGTCGTCCACCAGGACCCTCATGTCCCTTTCAGCAAGGCCTGCTCCCCAGCCACACAGGCTGTACTGGGGTATTTGGTTACTTTGACCCAGGTGCAGGACCTTATATTTGCCCTTTTCCAGTCATCAGGGACATCCCAATCCCCTGGTGTGCACCACTTTTAAAATATTATAGACAGTGGCCTTGCAGCAATGTCAGCCGCTTCTCCTAACATCCTGGGGTGGATTCCCTCTGGGCTCATAAATTTATGTGGGCTGAGACCTTGCAAGAAGCCACAGACCAGCCCTTCTTCCACTACTGGTGGGTTGACACATGCACTGCTGTAGCTACTTGATCTTGTGGTCTGGGGCCCAGCTATACTGACAAAGACAAAGAAGATATTTGGAACATCTTCCTTCTCAACACTGTTAGTGACTAGTTTCCCTGCCCTGTTTAGTAATAGGCTTATGTCTTCTCTGTGCTTCTGCTTACTGCTTACATATCTGAAGAATCCTTTTTTTTTTTTTCCTTGAACTCAACCTCTTTGGCCAATTTTAGTTCAGCTTCAATTTTGTTAGCCTCTTTTGAGAGCTTCTACGTAGTTTTGTTTGTGTATTAAATAAAGGATAGTTACTGTATTCCTAGATAACCAGTGGCCATCACTCTATATAGTTAAATTATTGAATGGTGATTCATTCTCTATGTTAAGCATCAACTTGAATCTTCCTATACTGAATTGGAACAAAAATCACAATTGCTTGAAATATTTTTCAAATACTAACTGAAATTCTGATGTTAAATGTTTCATCAAATGAAACTTGATTTCACAAGTATATGGTCATTATGGAAAGCAAGGTTTACTTTTGGGATATAAGATGTTTCAGAGTTAATATTGTTTCAAGTGACCTGCACTGGTCTTTGAGTTTTTTTACTTGCATATGCTTGGAACTCCCAGTTCACACTGGGGGAAAAAATAAGTAAAGGAGAACCACCTGTGAATTTAAGGCTTTGGAGGAGTAATCAAAGATGCACTAATTTGAATGCAGAATCAGTATCTGACAGGTGAATGCGTACTCTTTGTTAAAGTTAAGTCATGAAAAAATAAGCAATCTACACTCTTTCAAACCTCTGGGGATTGATAACTATAAGACAAAACTATCATTTTATTCCCTTATGGCCTCATGTTTTCCCCTCACGTCTGGTAAAAATCCACAGTGGGTCGGACGGGCTGTGACACCAGCAGGCAGTGCTGTCGGCTGCAGTGCAGTTGCTGCAGCTCATAGTCACAGACTTCACAAGCCCCCAAACTTGTTTCCTTAGTTGCACATCTTCTCTTCTCCATAAACAAGAGGGGGGTTTCCAAAAACTTGTTTGTAAGAAATAATCCTTCAGACTGTTTTGTGTCTTCTGTTTGTCAATGAACTGAACTGTATATTTTACTAAGGCTTCAGTTTCCTTACCTTCCTTTCCATTACTTTTTCCTTCTGAAATTGTGTTTCCTTTGGAATATGTATAGGCAAATTTGTGTCCCAGTAATGACTGTTGATTTTATTTCCACCCCATCCCTCCCTTTACCTGTGTACTATCTGCTATCATAATGAGGAAAGGATAAGAGAAAAATGCTCTAAAAATATTCAGTCTTGGTGTTTACATGACGTGACATTTTATACCAGTTTTTCAGGGAGTTATTCAGACCGCAGAAATAGGATAACTATACTTTAGACGTTAGTAACACTCATATAAAAACAAAATGTGCGGCATTACTCCTGCTTATAGCCAAAAGATTCTTTCTTAGATAGATGAAACTATAACTTTGGCATCCTCCATCAGGAAGAAAACTGTGAGTAAAGTTTGTAGTTTTTAAGTCAAAGCCAGATCACATACAAAGGCTTCTGCTGTCTTGGGCGACACATTGGTTGACCTGAAGTCACTTCATACTTCAAACAGGACAGAGATAAGTATATTCCAAAGAGAAATTTGAAAGTACATTGAAAGTCTGGTCTTGACTCAGTGATTCTTGCCTTAGAACAATTGATTGTACAGCAGCTGGGGCTCAAGGAAGGGAACGAACAAAAAAAAAAAAAANAAAAAAAAAAAAAAAAACAAAAAAAAAAAAAAAAAAAAAAAATTAAGAACACCATAGCAGTTTGTTTGCCCTTATTTTCATTGAATGTGTTCCAAATCTTCAAGACTGTAGTCACGTTTTACCTCTCAGAACGGTGTTACTGTAATTCTGTATTATGCAGAACAGGGATTCTATACACATATTCCTGTTAAAGATTGTAAATTTTTGTTTTAAAAGAATTCTGGCTGATCCATCATCAATAGAAACTGCTTGAAATAATTTTCCATAAACCTTTTCAAACCTACTACATTCTTTTATTTTATTTGCATATTTAATATTGTTTCTTGGAATGATTACAGGATGCAATTTTTTTTTTTTTTTGGTAAAGGCTGCACTAGACAAGTCTCTGGGCTGTTTCATTTTCTGGATTAATAAGCTCTGAACAATTGATCAAATGGAAGGATCAGGTTTGAATTCTTCCGCAGAACCAATGTATCACTCATAACATGGGAAGGATTAGGAGGAAGAAGACTGCTAAGCCTAGCAGGTCTACTTTGATTGTGAATTGCAGTCCCATTTGCCTTGGATCACCTTCTGTAGATCTAATTTCAAAACAGCCCAGATGTCTCATTGTGATTTTTTTTTCATTATTCGAAATTCAGTTTTGATGACTTAAACTCAAGGATGCTTGTATTTGTAAGGTAGGTTGTGAGCCGGTCTCCTGCTACCTGCCATGACATATATTCTTCTCAGTGGGCTGTGCTGGGGAGTTTTCTATGAGGATCTTTAAGATTATGCCCAAACTAGGTAATTTCAGTAAGATCTAATCCTAATCAATAAAGATTACTGAGTAGTAGGAGGAAGAAGAAAAAAGTGGCTCTTTCAGGTGAAAACTTTAATCAGATTTTTAGCTGTAGCAAATTTATGGCCCAAAACCATCAGATAGTTGGTTACATACTACTGCAGTCCTTACAGATAGCATGAAGGCAGAAAAAAAGAGAGAGATTAGCAGCCATTTGTTATCAGTACAAATAACAGGTATTACAGCATAATGCTATGCTGTTCAAACACTGATTAAAACCCTTGATGTATTTCAGTGTGAGAATCTACAGTACTTTCTTCATAGTTTGGTACCTGCCTTCAATATTACTTTGAATATGAACTTTGATCTCAGTCATCAATACCTTTTCCTCCATCACCTCCCTGAAAGTTGCGTTTAAAACTTCACTATCTTTTTCATGTATTTGAGTGTTGAAATGATAGTTACTATTTGGCAGTACAAACTTAGCAGTATGTCAGGCAGAAGTAATAATCTGAGTATCTTTTAGAAAAATCAAGAGCATCTATTACTTTGATGTCATTTGTATTCAGGATTGGAAGCCAATAGCACCTTTTAACGTATAGGCAATTCAAGTTGCTAAGACAACTTTGGAAGGAAAAAGTGCTATGTGAATCTTAAGCATTCAACAATGATTTTCTAAAAGTTAAGGAATTCCATCCGTCTAAAACAAGCAATTAATCTTAGTATCTGAGACTTCATTTCTAAAAAGTTATATTTATCAAAACCACAGTTTTTTAACTGCTTTCTGTCTGATGACATAGTCTTACAAAAATTACCTAGCCTTGAAAATATAGGTTGCTCAGATCTAGATTCTGATTCTAATATAATTAATTCCTTGTTCTGCTTGTTTATGAAAACTTGCTTTGAGATGAATGTTTCTCAGATTTCAGAATTAAAATTCTTGCCCAGACAAACTGGAGAGCCTAGAAGAATTAGAATTTTTTTGTGTTCTTTGGTGTGGGCTTATAATTATGTAGGTCTTAAAAAATGACCAAGAAAATTAGTTTAAAAGTTTAGACACATCAGGAAAGAACTGAGGATTGCAGAATATGATCTATTTTGCCACTTCCCTAAAATATTTTTGTATGTTCACTACAACAGTCAGAACTTTTTTTTATAACAGACAATAATTTTTAAGGAAACTAGAATCCAATTTCAACCACTGGATCAAATCAGAATTAGTGTTTTAAGGTTCAAGTATTTTCCTTTCTTAGTTACCTCCTTAAAATGGACAAAATCTCCTTTTGAGGCTCTACCACTATCTTTTCAAGGATTTTCTATTTTAGAAGCTGTTTTGCACTTAGTCCTTCACCAGCCGGTAATGTGCCTTTTGACTGGGGAGGATCTTTATATATGTAGCAAACACCTTGAATATAAATATGGGATTTCTATTTTTGTTGAGGCACACAGTAATATGGAACAATTAACAGTGCAAAAATTGGTATGTATATTTTTATGTAGTTATGTGAATACTGCAGTTCAGAGGATATTTTATCCTACAGAACAGAGCTTTCTTGGTTTGTTCTGCATGATAACCTTTCAATGAAAAGTCAAAGGTAGCTCTGTCCTGCATGAAAGGGCATACAGCGATTATGTTCCTGATGCTTAATAGAAAATTAAACATTTTGAAAGGAATGTGAAATAATGGTTTGAAGCAGTTGAGTCTGGATAATTTTTTACCAGTCATATTTCTAAATAACTAGTCATAGAAGACAAGATAGAGTACAGACTTATTGGTGTGGTTGGTATGTGCACTGACAAAGTTGTTTTGTTTTGCAAAAGAGCTGAAGTAGTAGATGGCTGAATGGAAACTGGCACATAAACTAGTTCAGATTGCTGGACAGCAAGTAACAGAATGGAGTTGTGATCTGGTGTCTCACTATTATCGTCTACAAAAAATACATTAGACAAAGCTTTCCTTAGCAGTCCCTGTATTGGCCTGGTGGCACAACTGAGGCAAGTTAATTGCTGAAGTGCAAAATCTAAGACAGCAGTAGCACCTTTCTGCTGTAAGGCCAGGCTTATTCTGCTTTCGGATTTGTTTGCACGCATGACTTTGCTAATACCTTGTAATAAGTTAGCAGGAACACAGTATGTCTATAAAGATCATAGTTATAACTAATGGATTTTTTTTTACAACTGTAATCCTATGTGTAACTTTAAACATCTCTGAAGATTTGGTGACTTATTCCTTATTTGTTTTGCTTAGAGACATCTATAATGAAGATGCATGCATGCATATACAAATACACACGGTAACATTTCAAAAGCACTTGTATAAGTAAAGTGAACAGAGTAATTCTGAACACAAATGTGTCTTCTTAGATTCAAATAACTTCTAAAAGTTGAAAGTTTTCAACACCAAATGTAGGTTAGGCTAAGCAAGCCACTTGGTCTTACCTATTACTTTAAAACATATACCTGAAAGTTTTATTTCTTGAACCTAGCAGGGTATCATTTCATTCGTTTAAAGAATGAATAAATTGTAAAGTAAATATTTCAAATAGAGCATTGAAACTGAGAGTGGTAACAAGCTGAGTTGTTTAATTTGAGATAACTAAGCTCACTAGAGAATGCTTATATGGTTCTGTTATGGTTTAACCCCAGCCAGCAACTAAGCACCACACAGCTTCTCGCTTGCTCCCCCTGCCATCAGGATGGGGGTAAAAGAATTGGAAGGTTAAAAGTGAGAAAACTCGTGGGCTGAGATAAGAACAGTTTAATAATGAAAATAAAATAGAATCATAAATTGTAATGGAAAGAAAAATAACAGAGAGAAACAAACAAACAAAAAAACCCAAGAAAGATCAGTGGTGCAAATGAAAACAATTGCTCACCACCAACTGACTGATTTCCAGTCAGTGCCCAAGCAGCAGCCCCCTGGCCAACCTTCCCTCTAGTTTATTGCTCAGTGTGATGTTGTATGGTATGGAATATCCTTGTGTCTCCTCCAAACTTCTTGTGCAGCCCCAGCCTGCTCACTGGTGGGGTGGTGTGAGAAGCAGAAAAGGCCTCAACACTGTGGAAGCACTGCTCAGCAATAAGTAAAACATCCCTGTACTATCAACTCTGTTTCCAGCACAAATCCAAAACACAGCCCCATACTAGCTGCTATGAAGAAAATTAACTCCACCCCAGCCAAAACAATCTCCTGTGAAATGTCTGTAAAAAGTCCATAAATGTCCACAAAATGTCCCTTGAGTTCATTTAATCCTAGACTTTGGACTCCATCTGTTTTGGTGGTCACTCCGGAGAGGTGGTGTGTTGTGTGGAGTTATTGGGCACCAAAGCCAGCTCAGGCTGGGTCACTGCTGCACTTGCACTGCTTCTTGTAAGGTATATCCCCCACTGGTTCAGGTGGTTCCTGCTATAGTAATTCCTATAACATGCAACTCAAATCATGGGTTACAACAATTTAAAGTTAGATCCACTACAATCTCCACACCTAGTCCCTTTAGGCCAGGTTATAAGGTTTAACAATACAATGAACTCCTCCCCTTGCTCCTAGCCTGGCTAGCAACAAGGCGTTCCTGCTATGGCAATTCCCATAATGTGCAACTCAAATCATGGATTATTTTCACTCCAGATTAAATTACATTGACGTACATGTTGGACTCCCCCATACTTCTGCATTACCCATCAAGTGCATCCAGGTCCTTGAGCAAAAACAATCCCACAAATAGACTTACCCTTTCCTGAGAAAGGAATTCCTCAGGATTCCTTCTGGATTCCAGACTGTTTTTCCCAAGTTCCTTTTATGTACTACTGGGATCTTATCTCCTTCCACAGTATGCAGGCATTTTGACTGAACAAGGCCAGGTCAATTGGCAGATCCTCTAATGTTAACCAGCCAAGTGGCTTCTGCTAAATGTGTATCCTCATGCTTGAATATCCCAGCACCCATTCCTCCCAGTGTGGTTTTTACCAGGCCACTGCATTTTTCAGTTTTCCTGGAGGCTGGTGCATGACAGGGGATGTGATACAACCAATCAATGCTATGCTCCTTTGCCTAGTTTTTTCTGAAAGGAGTCCCATTGTCTGATTCAATTCTTCAGGGGTGCTGTGTCACTGTAAAACTTGCTTTTCAAGGCCCAGGATAGTATCCCAGGCAGTGACATGGGTCAGAGGGTGTTTCCAACCATCCAGTAGTCGCTTCTACCATTGTAAGCACATGGTGCTTGCCATGGTGGGTTAGTGGTAGTGTGATATAATCAGTCCGCCAGGCTTCCCATATTGATATTTCAGTCATTGTCCTGTATAACAAAAAAGCTTTAGTCACTTAGCTTGTTTGATTATGGCACACGTTTGAAATGCATGGATATACCTGTGCAATGGCATCAAGTATTAAGTCCATCCTTGATCATGAGCCCATTTGATGTTGCATCTCTTCCTTGATGGCCTGAGGTGTCATGGGCCCATCAAGCTATAAATAGCTCACCCTTATGTTGCCAGTCCAGATCCACCTGAGCCACTTCAATTCTAGACACCTGGTCCACCTGCTCATTGTTTCAGTGTTCTTCAGTGGCATGACTCCGGTATATGAGCAACTATGTGATGTAATTTAACAACCAGGTTTTCTACCTGAGCAGCAATATCTTGCCATAATTCATCAGCCCAGATGGATTTACCTCTGCGCTGCCAGTTGGTCTGCTTTTATTGCTGTAGCCACTCACATAGATTGCATGCCCACCATCCATGAGTCAGTATAGAGATAAAGTACTGGGCACTTTTCTCATTCAACAATATCTAAAGCCAGCTGGAGGGCTTTCACCTCTGCCAACTGACTCTATTCCCCTTCTCCTTCAGCAGCTTCTGCGACTTGTGTAGGACTCCATACAGCAGCTTTCCAGCTCTGATGCTTTCCCACAATACCACAGGATCCATCTGTAAACAGGACATATTACTTTTAATTTTCTGGTAATTTGTTATACAGAGGGGCCTCTTCAGCGTGAGTCATGTCCTCTGGAGATACTCTGAAGTTTTGGCCCTCTGGCCAGTCCATGATCACTTCCAAGATTCCTGGGCAGTCAGGGTTTCTCACTCAAGCCCATTGCACCATCAGCCCATCTGCACCACCCACTTAGTCCACATAGCATCAGTTGCATGATGTGTGGAGAGGGGATCCCCTTCAAACATTCATCACAGGACATGCAATTGAGGTGCCAAAGGGAGCTGTGCTCCAGTACCAGCTACTTCTGAAGTGTCCTGAATTCTTTCATATGCTGCTAATATTTCTTTTTCAGTTGGAGTGTAACGGGCTTCATAGAATCATAGAATTATTAAGGTTGGAAAAGACCTCTGAGATCATCTAGTCCAACCATCAACCCAAAACACCATGTCTACTAAACCATGTCCTGGAGTGTCATATCCACATGTTTTTTTGAACACCTCCAGGGATAGGGACTCCACCACCTCCCTGGGCAGCCTGTTACAATTCCTCACCACTTTTTCAGTAAAGAATTTTTTCCTAATATCTAATCTAAACTTCCCTTAGTGCAACTTGAAGGCCTTACCCCTCATCCTATTGCTGGT